>JAVKPL010013785.1:0-79207 GCA_032173675.1 Gastrolobium villosum | reverse complement strand
TACTTGGCACATCTTTAGGAATTTAATAGCCCAAAAGGCTCTATGTTCAAGCTCCACTGGTAAATGACAAGCTTTCCCGTACACAAGCTGATAGGGAGACATTCCTATCGGAGTTTTGTATGCAGTTCGGTATGCCCACAGTGCATCATCCAGTCTCTTTGACCAATCCTTTAGAGAAATACTGACAGTCTTTTCCAGGATTCGCTTCAGTTCCCTATTGGAAACTTCCACTTGGCCACTTGTCTGCGGATGATAAGGTGTAGCGACCTTATGCCTGACACCATACTTTGTTAACAGATTTTCAAACTGCTTATTGCAAAAATGAGAGCCTCCATCACTTATGATTGCTCTTGGCACTCCAAATCTGGTAAAGATATTCTTTCTCAGGAAGTTTACAACCACCTTCGCATCATTAGTAGGAAGAGCTGTTGCCTCAACCCACTTAGAAACGTAGTCCACAGCTACCAAAATGTACTGGTTGGAATAGGAAGATGGGAATGGTCCCATGAAATCAATCCCCCATAAATCAAATAATTCCACCTCCATAATAGTGTTTAGAGGCATTTCATCTTTCCGGGAAATGTTCCCTGTCTTCTGGCATCTTTCGCACTTTTCAACATACTCTCTGGCGTCTTTGAAAAGAGTAGGCCAGTAATACCCACTTTGCAATACCTTTTGGGCAGTTCTGTTCCACCAAAATGGCCACCATAATCAGAATTGTGACAATGCCATAAAATCTCCTTGATTTCCAATTCTGATACACATCTTCTCAAGATTCCATCAGCACATTGGAAATACAGGAATGGATCATCCCATACATACCTCCTAGCATCATGTAAGAACTTTTTCACTTGTTGCTTTGTGAGATCAGGAGGTACTTTCTTGATTACCTTAAAATTTACAAAATCAGCAAACCATGGTCCCAATATGCAGTGCAAAAATTGGTTCTTCAGATAATTTCACAGATATTGCAAGGACTTGTTCATCCGGAAAATAATCGTTGATCTCTAAAGCAGGATCATCTTGTAGGGTCTTCTCTCGGATTCTGGATAAGTGATCCGCAACCTTATTTTCCATTCCTGACTTGTCTTTGATCTCTAAATCAAACTCTTGAAATAACAACATCCACCTTAACAGCTGTGGTTTTGCATTTTGTTTAGAGATCAAATACTTTATCGCTGCGTGATCAGTAAAAATGATGGTCTTGGCACCAAGGAGATATGGTCTAAATTTATCAAGTGCATAGACCACAGCGAGCATCTCCTTCTCTGTTGTTGCATAGTTTACCTGTGCTTCATTCAGAACTTTGCTAGCATAGTAAATTACGTGCAACAGTTTGTTTCTTCGTTGGCCAAGAACAGCACCAATAGCAAGATCACTAGCATCGCACATCAACTCAAATGGCCTACTCCAATCAGGTGAAACCAAGACAGGAGCAGTAGTGAGTTTTTCCTTTAATAAATTAAAGGCTTTAAGACACGCATCATCAAAAACGAACTCATTGTCTTTCATGAGAAGTTGACTTAGTGGCTTGGCAATTTTAGAGAAGTCTTTGATGAATCTTCTATAAAAGCCAGCATGACCAAGGAAACTTCTCACTCCATTAACATTAATTGGAGGAGGTAGTTTTTCAATGAGCATTAGTTTTGCTCTATCAACTTCTATACCTTCCTTAGAAATTTTGTGTCCAAGCACAATGCCTTCTTGGAAGTAGCAGGTGCATTGCACAATCCAAACGGCATTCTCCTATAGGCAAAAACGCCAAAAGGACAAGTGAATGCTGTCTTTTCCTGATCTTCCGGAGTCACTGCAATTTGATTATAACCACTGTATCCATCAAGGAAACAATAATAAGAATGACCTGCTAACCTTTCCAGCATTTGATCCACAAAAGGGAGAGGAAAATGATCCTTCCTAGTTGCTTCATTAAGCCTTCTATAGTCAACACACATTCTCCATCCAGTAATTGTCCTGGTAGAGATTAATTCATCTTTATCGTTCTTCACCACAGTGACACCTCCTTTCTTTGGCACAGTTTGTACAGGACTTACCCATGCAGTATCTGATATTGAATAAATCATTCCAGCATCAAGAAGTTTAACTACTTCTTTTCTCACCACTTCTTTCATCATGGGGTTTAATCTCCTTTGAGGCTGCCTTACAGGTTTGATATCATTCTCCATGAGAATTTTATGCGTACAGAAAGAAGGACTTATACCCTTAAGATCAGCCATGGACCATCCTAAAGCAGTCTTATGCTTTAAAAGAATTTCTTTCAGTTTCTTCTCATCATTAGCAGATAACCTGTTATTTATGATCACTGGATATGTTTCATTGTCACCCAGGAACATATACTTTAGGGCTGGAGGTAACTCCTTAAGATCAACTTTAGGAGCACCTATTTCCTTGTCAGAAGTTTTCTGTTCAAGCAACTCATTAGCAACTTTAATGTCTTCCTCAAAAGGGATATGATCTCTTTCTTGCAATTCAACAGTCAATTCTTGCAAGGGGGTTTCATCTTCATGCATCACTTCCTCTAAGACATTAATTTCAAAACAATCACTATCATCATATGGTCTTTTTATTGCATCAAAGACATTGACAGTGATTGTGTCTTCATTCATCCTTAGCACCAGCTTTCCCTGTTCTACATCAATCATTGCACGGGCTGTGGCCAGGAAAGGTCTACCCAATATGAGAGGCATTTCATTCTCAACCTCCATATCAAGCACAATAAAATCAGCCGGAAAGATGAACTTGTCAATTTTTACAAGAACATCTTCGACTATTCCACTTGGCTTCCTCAAGGATCTATCAGCAAGCTGAAGAGAAACCAGAGTAGGCTTCAATTCAGTGATCCCTAAGGCTTTACAAACAGATAAGGGCATCAGATTAATACTTGCCCCTAAATCACACAAAGCTTTGCCAATCTTTGTGTCTCCTATTTCAATTTCAATATTAAAGCTTCCAGGATCACGAAGTTTGGGAGGAAACTTCCTAGTGATAATAGCACTGCACTTCTCATTAAGTGCAACTGTTTGGCATTCCTGTAGCTTTTGCTTCCTGGAAAGGAGATCTTTCATGAATTTGGCATAGTTTGGCATATTAGCCAATGCTTCAGCGAACGGAATGTTCACATGCAATTTCTTGAAAAGATCAAGAAATCTGTCATAACTCTTGGCTTTTAATTCTGGCTTCAACCTTCCAGGATAAGGTGCCATTTTCATTAGATACTCTTCACTAAGTTCAAATTTTTCTTTTGGAAGAGTAGCTGTCTCCTTCTCATCATCAGTTGGTTTCAATATTTCAGGAGATTTTTCCTTTTCTTTTTCAGGTTTCTCCTCTTGTTCGATCTTCTTTTCCTTCTCAATAGGTTTTGGTGGTGATGATACCACTTTCCCACTTCTAGTTGTAACTGCCAGACAATCTTCCTTGGGGTTAGTAGTAGTGTTACCAGGAAAGGTACCTGGAGCTCTATCAGATAATTGTTGGGCTAGTTGACCAATCTGATATTCCAGGTTCTTGATTGAAGCTTTTGTATTTCTGGAATCAGCTCTGCTTTCCTCAATGAAAGCATTGGTACTTCTTTGATTAGCCTTACTTTCCTCCATGAAAGCGTTAGTACTTTGTGCTAATGTTCCGACTAAACGCTCCAGGTCAGAAGGCTCTTTTTTTGGAATAGGTGGTGGTTTTAGATAGTTGTCTGATGTCATATCTAAACCAGTACCTTGATAACTTTTCCTTTGGTAATTATTACCACCAGCAGCATTATTTTGATTTCTTGAGAAATTTTGCTGATTAGGGCGCTGATCATACCAAATACCATTTACCTGAAATTGTTGAGTAGAATCTGAGGACATCAATGTAGGACAAGTATTGGTGTCATGATCTTCATGACAATACTCACAATCAAGGACAACTGCACTTGCTTGAACTTTGGAAAGCTGCATCCTTTCAAACTTCGCATGCAGATTGGACATTTGTTGTGATAACAACTTTTGTTCTGCCAGCATTGCACTATTATCATTGATTGGCACTGCTTCCCTTTTTCCTGTCCTTATAGATGTTTCATTCTCGTTCTTAGCTAACTTGTCAATAAGATGATATGACTCAGAAGCTAGTTTATCACCCAAAGAACCGCCTGCTGCAGTATTAATAACCAATTTCGTTTCTGGTAAACAACCATTGAAGAAGATTCTCACTTGGTCCCCTTGAGATAGGTTATAATGAGGAACCTTTCTCATGAGGGCCTTGAATCTATTCCAAGAAGCGCAGATGGTCTCTCCAAATTGTTGTTTGAAGGAGGTGATATCATTCACCATGTTGTTGTATTTCTCCATGGGGAAGAACTCTGCAAAGAATTTTTCAGATAAATTTTCCCAAGAGATGATGCTATCCGCAGGTTGTCTTTCCATCCAATCAAGAGCTTTTCCCTTAACAGAAAAAGGGAAAAGTCTTAATCGTATTGCATCATCAGAAACATGTGGAGGCTTTGTAGAGTCACAGATTCGTAAAAATCTGTCAATGAATCTGTGAGGATCTTCATTGTCCTCTCCTCCATACTTTTCTCTCTCGGCCAACTGAATGATGTTGGACTTGAGCTCCCATTGATTGTTCCCAAGTTCTGGTGGAACAATTCCAGCATTGGGCCTGTTGAAGATAGGCGTGAGGATGGTGTTCATCCTAGGATCAGCATTCTGATTAAAGGCAGCCATCTCTAGGGTTTCGGCTACTGGAATGGGAATTGTCTGTGCCCTTTTTCTTTCCTTCTCTTTTTGAGCAATTCGTTCGCTTCTCCTTAGAAAAGCACTGCTTTGCATACAACTTCAGAGAAAAGATTAGTAGCACAGATTCAAAACAAAAATAAAATAAAATAAAATAAAAACAATTTAATCTTTAAAATCAAGATTAATTGATTTAAGAAAAACACTCCCCGGCAACGGCGCCAAAAACTTGACGTGAATCGGCAAGTGTACCGAATCGCGCAAGTAATACAATGATAAGTCAAAGTTCGTATCCACAGAGAGTGTGTCTAAATCAATTAAAACTCTTCCTTTTAAGATTAAATCTTCAAAGATGTTTTTGACACGAATGTCAGGATTGTGTGGGAATTTGATTTGTAAAATAAAAAGACTTGTTTTTGGTTCTTTTTGAAAAAGAAATAAAATAAGGGTTTGAATATGTGAGAAAAACGCTGCAGTTAGAGAACACTCACCAATGATCCCCACCTTTTACTCTGGATTAAGTTAAATATTAATATATAAATCGTGAAATTAGATAATTATCAGATAAAGGTATCAATAGTTAATTCTCAATCCCTTGAGGAATTAACCCTTTAATCTCATATAGAACCCTAATTCCTTGAGGTGCCCTATATGAGATCAAGCATAAAGATCGATAATTAAAACATCTACAATATGAATCATGTCTATGTCTAGATCATGTTCATACCGTCGTTCTATCCCCTTTCTGGATTAAAGACCTCAGATCCCTCTTGTTGGCCCTAATCCTCAGATTTATTATTACTTACTAGATTGATCGGATCTAATAATAACAATAACAATACGATCAGAATAGAACGAAATTCAAAAGATAAATATATCAATAAAAACTCAATCCATTGTATCAGGGGTTCACAAGGGTTCGTGACCCTAACTACAGCAAAGAGGTTCTAGCCAACCATTATCATGGCTAGAATCCAATATTCAATTGAAAACATAAACTAAAAGAACTACAGAAAGGTAGAAGAAGAGATCTCTCTCCAGAGCTTCCGCCTCCGAATGACCTCAGTTGTTCAGAATATCAGAAGTGCCTTCTAGGGTTGCCTTATGCCCTTTTTATAACCTGAGAATCCTCCTTTTCTCGCAACTGACAGCTGTCCATCTCAATCCCACGCTTGGAGCGCAGGATCCACGCTCCAAGCGTGGAGCTTCTGCCTCTTTTTGTCTTCTCCACGCTTCAAGCGTGGAGTTCCACGCTTGAAGCGTGGACTCACTGTCTTGAAGTCTTTTCCCACGCTTCAAGCGTGGGTTCCTACGCTTGGAGCGTGGGGCTTCTGTCTGATTTTTCTTCTAGCTCCTTTATTTGTCATTTTCCTCCTGTAAACATGAAGAATCTGAGTGAGAGAGTGTCTGACAATTTTTATTCAATAATTTCACCACATATACACTTTTATACACAGTTTTAGATCTGATTTCCTGCTGTTTTTGATCTATAAAAGTATATATGCTGGGAGCATATCATCGAGTTACACATCTCCCAAGCTCGCCATTCTTCTGCGTCTTCCTCGTCTGGTTTCTTCACGACTCCGGTTATGAATCCCAACTTATTTTTGGCCTTAAGTGCGTTTTTCATGAGCTTAGCCCAATTTTCGTAGTTGGCCTCTCCGCGCAGCAATACAGTTGTAAGCAAAATGCCTGGGCTATCTGAGTTTGCCAGGTGATACGGGGACGCCGGGTCCGACGGCTTCAACTTGCTGGCTCCTTCTCTGGCCATACTCGTAGGGCTAGCTTTCACACTTGTCTTCACAAACTTTGCGGAAAGCGTGGTTTATCAGGAATGCTCTGATACCAAAATAAACTTGGTATTTTGATTGTGTTGCTATTATATTCAAAAGAAGCCTTTAAATAGGCAAACCAATACAAAGGCTACGTACTGGAAAGAGGAGCAAAACAAACTCTTACAAACAGAATCTCTAAGATCCTAACAATCTCCAATATCTAAACTCCTAAACAAATATTATCTATAGTTACAAACAGAATCTCTAAGATCCTAACAATCTCCAATATCTAAACTCCTAAACAAATATTATCTATAGTTACAAACAGAATCTCTAAGATCCTAACAATCTCCAATATCTAAACAATCTAATATCTAAACCAATTAACAATCTCCAATAAAGACCTTCTTGAGTGAAGTCTTATCAGTAAGACATAGTATAGTTTATAAGTTTGTAAAAAAAAATTGTCAATATAACCCTTCTCTTATAAAAATTATCGGAAAAATGTTTATCTTTTTAAATGACACAACTTACATCCTTTCACTCTCACAAAGAGGTGAGACCCACACCTTTTTTTTGTCAACTCTCTCTCCTCCTTTATCTATCTCTTTCTCTCTCTTAAAATGACACAACTTTATGTCCTTTAAAATGACACACATTTTTCCCAAAAATTATTGATAAACCTTTACTTAACAACTTAAGCTTTCAGGTAAATTGATTTTTTTACATGATATCAAAACTTTTCTAATACATGAACTCTTGAGTAAAAGGACCTCAACCATTAATAAGCCTTCACTTAAAGACTTTTACACTTTTCATCTACTCCTTTTAAAATCTCTTTTCAGTATATTTTTATATGGGTTTGTTGTTTCTTATGTTATAGGAAATAAAATTATCTTTTACACACGCACATAAAAGTAGATAGACTCATGTGGGGTCATGTTAAAAGGAGAGAGAAAAAAAATGAGCTCATACACTTTTATGTATATATAAAAAATAATTTTATCTCCTAAAACATGATACACATTAAACCTATTTTTTAATTGCTTATCTAATATGTGAAATTTCTAACTTCAATGGTGGTGTGTTATAAACCGAGTCTGGTCCTTAGTTTTGGATACGAAGAAAGAAAATGAGAAAAATAAAATAAAATAAAATAAAATCTTAAAATGAAGAGACTTGAAAGAAAATTTTGAATTTTTAGATTTTCTTTATTCTATATTTTTCTCTCCAACCAAATAAGAAAAAATCTCAAATCTTAAAAAAAAAATGTTCCTATTTTCTTTCTCTCACTCCAAACATAAGGTGAAATGTTCTTTCTCCCTTTCTCAATTTATGCTAAGCAAAATTATTCATTTAGTCTCCTATGAATTTAATAGTCTTTTTAGTTTAAAATTATGTTAATAAGTCGTTTTAATTTTCAAATAGCACAAGAACAACTACAACTACAACTGCATAGAGAAGAGGGTTTTTTCCTATATAATCTTAAAGATATAAACAATAGGACGAAATTAGTATATATATATATATATATATATATATATATATATATATATATAGGTATGATCTTTTGACACTGGTGTCAAATCTCAAATTTGACACCTCATCTGAGAGCCGTTAGATCAAAAAAGATCAACGACTCTGATTTGCAAGCATGTGATAACTTTGATCTTTTTTTATCTAATAGTTATCAGATGAGGTGTCAAATTTAAAATTTGACACTGGTGTCAAAGGATCATGCCTCATATATGTATATATATATATATATATATATATATATATATATATATATATATATATATATATATATATATATGGAAAAATATTTATGCAGCCACTTTAGATAAGGTTGTCTACAGCTATCCCTTTTTAACTAATTATGACTGGTCATACTTAGTTATAAAAATAAAGATCTTTTTTTTCTCTTTCCTCAGACACTGTCGGCTGACGTGGTGGAGAGAGAAAATGCAATTTTAACATATGACCGGTCATTTTAGATAAGGTTATCTACAACTATCCCTTTTTAACTAAGTATGATCGGTCATACGTTAAAATTGCATTTTCTCTCTGCGCCACGTCAGCCAACAGTGTTTGAGGAAAGACAAAAAAATATCAACTTTATTGTTATAACTAAGTATGACCGGTCATAATTAATTAAAAAGGGTAACTGTAGATAACCTTATCTAAGATGGCTGTAGAAACATTTTTCACATATATATATATATATATATATATATATATATATATATATATATATTAAAATTAGGTCTCAATTGGCCTAGCAGGCCATAGAAGCCGATAATTGGAACACAGCAACGCATGCCTTAAATTTACTTGCTTGTTTGTGCATGGGAAAGTTAAAAACGAATTCGGTTTTGCAACGTACATGACTCTAACCCGAACTTTGGAAGCAAAATTTTAATTTTGAAGGAACATAAGTAGTAGAAAAAATATCTTCCCTCAATTAATAATAATCTGTTGTATGTGATAATTCTAACAAATATAAATATAGTTGAAAAAAAATTCTAACATCACATAAAAATAAAATAATATAAATTCGATAATTCTAATACAAACTAGAAGTACTACTTTAACATCATACAAAAAGCCAAGTACAAGTACAAGTTCAACATCATATATAAATTCAGGTTCTAAGTGCAACACCAAAGATAAAACAAAGTTACAACTTTATCGAAATTTTTGTACATGTTCATGCGTAAACATGCTTAGAAAATTAAAAGCCTTGTCAGGCTCATTTTCCATGTAATAGATAAATGCCTATCTATTTTGTTTTGCAATAAAGATTAGAGGGGCCATATTGTATGTCGGGCTGCCTGCCACTAAACCAGGTACATCTTTCAATAGACTATGGCATCTAGCCATTGCTGAAAGGGTCATTTGAACTTGATCTTGGCTCGGATTTACGTGACATTTGGTCAATAATTCGATCAAGGGAGTTTTGCAATTTTTCAGCTATTCCTTGCCTTTTTCCTCCTTTCATCCCTCTCTTTCTTTCTTTTTTGAATCATTGATACGAAGACTTGAGCCTTCATAATGATCTACAACATGTTCAGAAGTATCCCTTTCACCCTCCTCTTCATTCCACCAACCATGCTCATTTTCATCAAATAACTCATTATCAGTGGCTTGCACTAACTAGTGATGAAGTATGTGGTTGCGGCATAAATACAGCATAACCAGTAGCAACCACATCTTTGTAGCATTGTTCCATCAAAGTTAAGAACTTTGGTCCTTATTCCTTCCAATTCAAATATTTTGGATTTTCCTGCATTAAAAAAGAACATTAAATTAATAAGCAAATTCAACTAAAAATATATACCTTGCCCTTAGCTTCCCACCACTCTGCAGATGCCACTACAGTGTTCTTCACTGGATCTCATCCAAGACCTGTCTCTTTTTTCAACGAACTTTGCCCACAGGCTGAATTCTTGTTTCAATGAATCCCACTTGTTTTCTAATTGTTTCTTGTCATAGTTCTTTCCAGTCCTGCTATTAAACTAGTTCATTAAGTTGTTCCACCCGTCTTTATTAAAATGAGTGTGAGGCCTATTACTGATATGCTCCCAGCATATATGCTTTTATAGATCAAAAAGTATTGAATCAGATCTAAAATTGTGTATAAAGGTGTATATATTGTGAAATTATTGAATAAAACTTGTCAGACACTCTCTCACTCAAATTCTTTATGTTTATAGGAGAAAAAGGTCAAATAAAGGAGCAGGAAGAAATCAGACAGTATATCCACGCTTGGAGCGTCCAATTCAACGCTTGGAGCGTAGGGAGAGACCCAAGGCAGTGAGTCTACGCTTCAAGCGTAGAACCCTACGCTTGAAGCGTAGACAAGGAAAATCAGACAGTGTCCCTACGCTTGGAGCGTAGATCCTGCGCTCCAAGCGGAGGATTGAAATGGACAGCTGTGAAAGAAGACCCATGGGGAGTATAAAAGGGCAAAAGACAGCCCTAAACAATACAATTGGTCATTCTGAATAAAGATGAGGTCATTCTGATTCAGATGAGGAAGGAGTCTGGAGATTCGGAGAGAAAAACATTCTTCTTCTACCTTTCTGTAGTTTTTATGTTTTGATGTTTTCATTGAATATTGGATTTCTAGCCATGATTATGGTTGGCTAGAACCCCTTTGTTGTGGTTAGTGTCACGAACCCTTGTGAACCCCTGATACAATGGATTGAGTTTATATTTATATATATATATATATATCCTTTGAATTTCGTTCTATTCTGATTGTATTGTTATTGTTATTATTAGATCTGATCAATCTAGTAATTGATAGTAAATTTGAGGATTAGGGCCAACAAGAGGAATCTGCGGTGGTTAATCCAGAAAGGGAGTAGAACGACGGTATGAACATGATCTAGGGATAGACATGATTCATATTGTAGATGTTTTAATTATCAATCTTTATGCTTAATCTCATATAGGGCACCTCAAGGAATTAGGGTTTTATATGGGGTTAAAGGGTTAATTCTTCAAGGGATTGAGAATTAACTACTGATATTTTTATCTGATAATTATCTAAATTTTGCGATATATATTGATATTTAAACAATCCAGAGTAAAAGGTGGGGATCATTGGTAAGTGTTCTCTAACTGCAGCGCTTTCGCATAGATTTCTAAACTTTCATTTTGTTGAATTTCAAATATTCAAAAAGAACAAAAATACGTTTTATTTTACAAATCAAATTTCTACACAATCCTGACATTCGTGTCAAAAATCTCTTGGATTATTTAATCTTCAAAGGAATAGTTTAATTGATTTAGATACACTCTTTGTGGATTCGACCTTACTTACTACTTATTACTTGCGCGATTCGGTACACTTGCCGATCCACGTCAAGTTTTTGGCGCCGTTGCCGGGGAGTGTTTTTCTAAAATCAATTAATCTTGATTTTAAAGATTAAATTGTTTTTATTTTTATTTTATTTTTATTTTTGTTTTGTATTTGTGCTACTAATCTTTTCTCTGAAGTTGTATGCAAGGCAGTGCTTTTCTAAGGAGAAACGAACGAATTGCTTAAAGGGAGAAGGAAAGAAAAAGGGCACAGACAACTACCACTCCAGTAACTGAAAACCTACCACTGGAGATACCAGAGATGGCTGCTCCAAATCAAAATGTTGATCCTCACATGAACACCATTCTCACGCCTGTCTTTAACAAGCCCAATGCTGGAATTGTTCCACCTGAACTTGGGAACAATCAATGGGAGCTCAAGTCCAACATCATTCAGCTGGCTGAGAGAGAAAAATATGGAGGAGAGGAAAATGAAGATCCTCACAGATTCGTTGACAGATTTTTAAGAATCTGTGACTCCACAAAGCCTCCACACGTTTCTGATGATGCAATACGATTGAGACTTTTCCTTTTTCTGTTAAGGGAAAAGCTCTTGATTGGGTGGAAAGACAACCTGCGGATAGCATCATTTCTTGGGAGAACTTGCCTGAAAAGTTCTTTGCAGAGTTCTTCCCCATGGAGAAATACAACAACATGGTGAATGATATCACATCTTTCAAACAACTTATGGGAGAGACCATCTGCGCCTCTTGGAATAGATTCAAGGCTGATGCTCTCCGGCAAGTATACCGATCGCACAAGTAATAAAGTGATAAGAAAAGTTCGTCTCCACAGGGATTGAGATCTAATATCAATTAAACTTTTTCTCAAAGAATGGAAAAATTCAAATAGGGTTGTGACAAATATTGTCAAATTGATGGAAATTCAAATCTGAAAATAAAAGACTTATTTTTGTATTTTTGTTTTGAGAAATAAAACAATAAAAGTGAGAAGTGATTTGTAAAAAATTATGAGAAAAGCATTGTAGCCAGGGTTCATTTACCAAATGATTCCCACTTTTTACTCCGGATTGATTGACAATAATTATTTATATAATTACTCAGATAAATTATCCTCTAAAAAGAGTTAATAGTTAACCCTCAATTCCTTGCAAGGTTAACCCTTTAATCCCATGAAAAACCCCAATTCCTTGCAATGTTTCTCATGGGATCAAGCAATGGGCGCGATAATTTAAGCATCTACAATCGTATACACGTCTATTCCTAGCACGCATACAGATTGTTATCTTACCCCCTTTGAAATAATTTTAATCATATTACTTTAACATTTATTATTATAAAATGAAGTAATTTATTTATAATCATCAACATAAAAATAATCTAATTTAATTTAATTTAGAAATAAAATCAAACATTTGGCACTAATAAAAATATTGATTTAAATTTATTTGAAAATTAATTTTTATATTTAGAATGCATTAATTTGTAAAGTCGAATTATTTTATTTTACTTTTATCTTTCTACTATCTCCATTCTAAAATATCGTTAATTTACGTATTTTATACAAATATTAAGAAACATATTGCGTATTCTAAATTTATGACAAATTGAGAAGATTTGATTACAGGGAATAACATCTATCCTCTTAAAGGATATAAATTTATATCCTTTTAGATCCTAACCATTGATTTCCGTCCATCAACGGTTATAATTTATTGGATCAAAATTATTAATTAATTAATAATAAATTTGGCCCATTAAGTTTGACCAAATAGATTATAACCATTGATAGACGAAAATTACGGTTAGAATCTAAAAGTACATAAGTTTATATCCTTTAAAATGATAAATGTTTTTCCCTTGATTAAATCATTGTCTCATTCATTAAATTATGCAGCTTAATTCCGTTCGGTTTCTCAAGAACAAAAAGTTGAGCAAATGATGATTGGTTAAATCTTATCTTAGTCATTTAATTCTTTAACCTAATTAAAATTCTAATTGCTGATAAACCCTTTTTAGATTAAGCTTTATGAGCGATGAATCTCACACATTTGAAAATCCTACAAGTCTATATCTAGAACGTTCAAGAATTGATGTTTATCCGAGTCCAAATTAAAATCCCAAATATGTTTAATTAGAACCCAACCCTTTTTATTCCTATATGGTTGATCGAGTTATAAAAGAAATTGAACAATAAATTCAAGATAAACACGCAACACAGACAGATTTTATTGAAAAATAGATTCAATCACATAAGAGTTCAATTTGGATTCAAAACCCTAACTATTGAACAAATTAGTTAGATATGACTGGCCTAACCAAGCTAGTGCTCCTCGGGCTAGGAAACAAATAGTTTCCTTTATATCGGGCACTCCAGGCGCCAAGCCTGCTTTTGTAGCGCAAAGAAGCAAAGAAATAATGGTGATATTGCAGCTAGAAGCGCCAAGCTAGTCGTGCTAGCACAAAGAAACAGAAACCCAGTGTAGTTGGCTCTTCCAGCGTGAAGACATAGAGGGTAAACATGGTGCTAGCGCTTCTAACGTCAGCTCGCTTGGCAAATTCTGATGCTTTTTCTTGCTTCCTCTTGACTCTCCAACTTGATATTCTTCTAATGGGCCAAAATTCCTACAAAAGCACAAGAATTCTTGATGAAAATACTACTGAGAGTACAATAACACTTTTAATCACAACTCTTATGTCTTTTAGTTATATTTAGGTCAATTCATTGCTCAATTTGACTCTTAATGCATAGCAAGTTGAAAGCTCATCATGCCCACACACTTATGCTCACACACACCCACACCCGCACACGCACATCCACAGGCGGTTAATGCTTCCTAGCTAGCCAATTAATTCAAAGTTTTCATGTTTAAGGCTTCATTTGAGAGTTAATTATTATGATTTTAGTTTTATAAAATACGATAAAATATGAGTTTATCAATCTCCCGTATTGGCAAGCGATTGAGATTTCATCTTTGAATCTAGAAGTCACTAACGGTTGGATTAACCACCCTTCAAATACTTCTTACTACATAAATCATGTAATATTACTTTTTGTAACACAAACATCCAATCTAGAAAATCTAGCAAAGATTTCATGTTTTTGCAATATCATAAACAATAACACTTAAATATAAAATCAAAGTAGGGACAAATTATTTTTCGTCTCTAACGTTCCTATTATGGATGATTTTTTTCGTCCCTATTACAGATGAATTTTGGAACGAATTTTAGAAAGATAAATATTTCATACCTAATTATGTCCCAAGTTAGGAGGGAAAATATTATGTCCTTATTAGGGACGAAATTAGGGACAGGTTGTAGAAATTGAAAGTATTTCGTCCTTAAGACCATCTCAAATACGGACAAAATATTTTTCCGTCTCAAAATCCATCCTTACTAGAAACAAAACTTATTTTATCGCTAATTTCGTCCCAAATAGGGATATATTATTTTTTCCATATCTAAATTTGTCCCAATTTGAGACGGAATATTTCGTGTCTCTAAAATCTGTTCTTATTTCAGACTTTTTTAGTAGTGTATGTAACTCATGTATGTCATCAAACTAAATCCTACTTAAAATTTAAAAAAGAAGGTAGAAAAGTAAAAACAATACTATAACAAAATGAAAATTTCAATCTAGTCTTAGTAACCAAAAGCAATGAAATGACATGGGAAGAAAAGTCTGGTCACAACCATTAGGGGACAATACACTACAAGAAATACGCTATTTAGCCACATTAAAAAATACACCATAAAATTTAGCATTAGGCAAGTTATCACACTCACTTAATGACTCAGCTTCAAAGGTCCCACGTGAACCAAGACGTGCCACTAACCATGACAGAAACTGAATTAGTTATCTTTCAATTTTATAATCTATTAAGTTAGTTAAGAGTTGGTTAAGTAGATAGTTAGAACCTTTTCTCTATAACTAAGTTTTGTATATATATATATATATATATATATATATATATATATATATATATATGAGGCAGAATACTTTAGACACCTATGTAAAATTTAAAATTTGACACCAAATCCTAACCGTTGATTTCCGTTAATCAACGGTTATCATTTATTAGGAATTACACTTATTAATTAATCATTAATTACCAATAAATGATAATCGTTGATTGGCGGAAATCAATGGTTAGGATTTGGTGTCAAATTTCAAAATTTGACACCGATGTCAATGGATCATATCCCTATATATATATATATATATATATATATATATACTCATCAATACTTGTACTAGTTTTTCAGTTTTGAATATAACGAGTTTTTTCATAATTGTTATGGTATCAGAGCTCTAACAAAGAGCTATGGTATTTCGCCTTCAAGGTTTTCAAGAAAGCATCTCAACAACCGAAGTTCTGAAGCACGAATCCTCTTTCATCAATGGAGGATCAACTACAAACTCCACCACAGATCTCTACACAACCTGATAAGTGCTCAAATCTCTCAGATCCATTTTTCTTGCATTCAAATGAGAGTCCTGCACTGGTTCTCGTTGCTCCACCACTGACCGGTACCAATTATCACACATGGGCGCGAGGAATGAAAGTAGCGCTAATTTCCAAGAATAAGCTTGGGTTTGTGGATGGAAGCATTAAGGCACCAGCAAAAAGTTGTGGAGATTATTCCTCATGGCAACGCTGCAACACAATGGTGATGGCATGGATCCATCACTCAATTTCAGAGTCAATTACGAAATCCATAATCTGGATCGAAAATGCACGAGATGTTTGGCTGGATTTGAAGGAACGTTTTTCGCAAGCTGATGTGTTTAGGACTTCAGATCTGCAAGAGGAATTTTACAAACTTCATCAAGGTTCTAACTCAAAAACTAAGTTCTTGACTCAACTAAAGACACACTGGGACGAATTGGAGAGTCTCAAACCACTTCCTGTATGCACATGCATCACTCCTTGCACCTGTGGAGCTCTTCGCACAATGCGAACTTATCAAGAGCAAGATCACGTGATCAGATTTTTGAAGGGATTAAATGAGCAATATGCTCAAGTCCATTCTCAGATCATGTTGTTAGATCCTTTACTAATGTAAACAAAGCTTTTTCCATGGTGATACAGCAGGAACGACAGTTCAAACAAGAGATACATGTGAATGATTTTGCAAATGCACAAGCATTGAATACTGTTCGTGATAACAATTCTGTTACAATGAGTCGTGGCTTATCCAACAGTGGAGGAAGGTCCTTTAGAGGTCGTGGAAGAGGACAAGGATATGAAGGAATAAATTCAAATTCAGGCAGATTGTGCACTCATTGTGGTAAGAGCAACCATATGATTGATATATGCTTTCATGTTCATGGTTTTCCTCCAGGTTATCGCACAAGAAACAATGATCCACATGCAGCCAATTTAACAGTTCGAAAAAATGCAAGTCAATTTGAATCTGAGAGTAATGGTTCACAACAAAATGTCACACTGACTCAGACTCAGATAAAGGAGCAAAAATTCTATATATTATTATCTCTTTAACAGGCTTGTTTGATATGAAATACAAAGGACCTATTTATAGGCCAGAATATAAAAGCTTAAAGACTCCAAACGACACAACTCTTCATAACTAAAAGACACAATTCTTCATAACTAAAAAGACACAACTCTTCATACTATAATTAAAGTTTATCTAACATATCTCTTCCATAAACTTAAATATTCCTTCCATTTTTCATGCCAATCATTCTTTTGCAATTTTCCAACAGTAACGCCGGTAGTGGTTTTGTGGAAATATCTCCGACTTGGTCTTGACTTGCCACATGTAATAACTCCACATTTCCTTGCATCGACTCGTTCTCCTCCATCAAACTTTGAGAGTTTTGTACTAGGTTCCATCGGAGTTGAAACATTAAGACTTCTCATCTTTTGCTTGTATCCTTTTGCAACAAGTCGCGCCTTGTATTGTTCTGTCTCACCTTGATCATTCATCTTTCTCTTGAACACCCACTCACACCAATGGGCTAACTTTCTTTCAGTAATTCTGCTAACTCTCATGTGTTGTTGCGGTCAATTGCTTTAATCTCCTCATCCATGGCAGTTTGCCACAGCGACGCCTTGTCTTCTACATCTTCCTGCAAATATTTTTCTTTCATGCCTATCAAATTCAGCTTATACATGAGATTTCTCCCCATTTCAACTCGAGAAACCAAACGCCCTTGCTTATCTTTCAAGTGTAAAATTCGATCTTTCATAAGTACCGAATAACCTTTCTCCATGAGTTTCCCTATACTCAAAATGTTGCTCTTGAGGTCTGGTACGTAATACACATCTCCGATTGACCCAACTAAGCCATCATTTTGTAAGAAACAAATCGTACCTTGACCTTTGACCTCAACCTTCAACGCATCTCCAAACGACACATGTCCAGTTTCCACCTTTCGCATCTTTTTGAATAAGTGCTCATGCCCGCACATATGGTTACTTGTACCCGTGTCGAGGTACCACACCATGTCATTGTCGGTGTTGCCTTCATTGTGTGCCATCATGAGAATACCTTCTTTCGCCTTATCTTTTGTGGCTAGGTTGGTTGTCTCTTCCATCTCTTTCTCATCTCGGTAATCTCTTGCGAAATATCCGATCTTACCACAATTGTAACATTTATCCGAGTAGCAATCTTTTGCATAGTGACCATACTTGCCACACTTGTAGCACTCAATGTTGGAGTAATACGACTGACCTCCTCTTCCACGCCAGTTCTGTTGGCTTGACTGTTCTTTCTCCTCACTCTGACCTTCTTGACCATGATCTCTACCACCACGGCCATTTTCAAGTCCACGACCTCTACCTCGGACATTCTGAGAGTACAACACATTTTCATCCTTAATTGTTGCTTTTGTCTGGAGTGTTTGCTCAAGAGACTCCTCCTTCTTTTTCTTCTTGCGCTACTCATGCGCTTCAAGAGAACCAGCTAGCTCTTCAATAGAAAGCGTAGCCAAGTCCTTAGACTTCTCAATTGCACATACCACATTTTCGAAGTCGTCTGTCAGCGACCTCAGAATCTTTTCAACAACTCTAGTCTCAGATAATTCCTCTCCATTCTATTTTAACTAATTCACCACGGCTTGAACTCAGGTGATGAGATCGGATACACCCTCTGAATCTTTCATCTTCATTCCTTCCAACTCGCCAAGATGAAGGCTCTGCTCAGATCCCAAGATGCTTGGGAGGTTATTCAGGAAGGTTTTGCTGAACCTGCATCCACTTTAGGACTCTCAGCAGCTCAAAATAAGGCGTTGAAAGAGACGCGTGCGAAGCACAAGGCTGCCTTATACATGTTATTTCGAGCTGTAAAGGAGTCCGGATTTGAGAAGATAGCAAGTGTAACGACGTCTAAGGAAGCGTTGGGCATTTTGGAGAATGGCTATAAAGGAGATGACCGAGTTAAGCAGGTCCGATTTCAAACTCTGCATGGCGAGTTGGAAGGAATGAAGATGAAAGATTCAGAGGGCGTATCCGATTTCCATGTCCACGACCTCTACCTCGGACATTCTGAGAGTACAACACCTTTTCATCCTTAATTATTGCTTTTGTCTGGAGTGCTTGCTCAAGAGACTCCTCTTTCTTTTTCTTCTTGCGTTGCTCATGCGCTTCAAGAGAACCAGCTAGCTTTTCAACAGAAAGCGTAGCCAAGTCTTTAGACTCCTCAATTGCACATACCACATTTTTGAAGTCGTCTGTCAGCGACCTCAAAATCTTTTCAACAACTCTAGTCTCAGATAATTCCTCTCTATTCTGTTTTAAATGATTCACCACGGCTTGAACTCGGGTGATGAAATCGGATACACCCTCTGAATCTTTCATCTTCATTCCTTCCAACTCGCCAAGATGAAGGCTCTGCTCAGATCCCAAGATGCTTGGGAGGTTATTCAGGAAGGTTTTGCTGAATCTCCATCCACTTTAGGATTATCAGCAGCTCAAAACAAGGCGTTGAAAGAGACGCGTGCGAAGGACAAGGCTGCCTTATAGATGTTATTTCGAGCTGCAAAGGAGTCCGGGTTTGAGAAGATAGCAAGTGCAACGACGTCTAAGGAAGCGTGGGACATTTTGGAGAATGTCTATAAAGGAGATGACTGAGTTAAGCAGGTCCGACTTCAAACTCTGCGTGGCGAGTTGGAAGGAATGAAGATGAGAGATTCAGAGGGTTTATCCGATTTCCATGTCCACGACCTCTACCTCGGACATTCTGAGAGTACAACACCTTTTCATCCTTAATTTTTTCTTTTGTTTGGAGTGCTTGCTCAAGATGCTCCTCCTTCTTTTTCTTCTTGCCCTGCTCATGCGCTTCAAGAGAACCAGCTAGCTCTTCAACAGAAAGCGTAGCCAAGTCCTTAGACTCCTCAATTGCACATACCACGTTTTCGAAGTCGTCTGTCAGCGACCTCAGAATCTTTTCAACAACTCTAGTCTCAGATAATTCCTCTCCATTTTGTTTTAACTGATTCACCACGGCTTGAACTCGGGTGATGAAATCAGATACGCCCTCTGAATCTTTCATCTTCATTCTTTCCAACTCGCCACGCAGAGTTTGAAGTCGGACCTGCTTAACTCGGTCAGCTCCTTTATAGACATTCTCCAAAATGTTCCACGCTTCCTTAGACGTCGTTGCACTTGCTATCTTCTCAAATCCGAACTCGTCTACAGCTCGGAATAACATCTATAAGGCAGCCTTGTCCTTCGCACGCGTCTCTTTCAATGCCTTGTTTTGAGCTGCTGAGAATCCTGGAGTGGATGCAGGTTCAGCAAAACCTTCCTGATTAACCTCCCAAGCATCTTGGGATCCGAGCAGAACCTTCATCCGAATGCTCCGATTCACATAATTCCCCTTTGTCAGGCGAGGCAACGGCATACTGGTAGTGGTCACACTCTCCATAGCTTTGATACCAATTTGTTGGATCGATTTCTATATTAGGAGCAAAACAAATAAATAACTCACTGATAAAGGAGCTGAAACTCTATCTATTATTATCTCTTTCACAGGCTTGTTTGATATGAAATACAAAGGACCTATTTATACGCCAAAATACAAAAGCTTAAAGACTCCAAACAACACAACTCTTCATAACTAAAGAGTCAAACGACACAACTCTTCATAACTAAAGAGCCAAACGACACAACTCTTCATAACTAAAAGACACAACTCTTCATACTATAATTAAAGTTTATCTAACAAAAAGTAGACTCTTTATAAATAACCGAGTGACGTTGTGGAATGCGAACGTGATTGGAACGCACCGGTCAGTCTCTTATGGTCTTTGCCGGGTTTACCGAGTCGCGGTTTTTTAGGAAAACCGGTGGGTCAAACCGGTTTATACCGGTTGGCTTGCATAACCGATCTACTACGTTACTCGGACCGGTCAGGTAACCGGTTCACCGGTTTCCGGATCGACCCGGCCGGTCCGATCCGGTTTTAACACTATCAAAAGTTAAGCAATGAAAACCGTACCCTCGAAAAATTAGAAATTAAAAAAGAGAGAAAGAAGTGTTATAAAAAGAAAACTTTATCTTCATCTGGTTTGTTAGTTGAAAAGCTAAAGGTAACGCGCAAACTACCATGATATCATGAATTCCTTGTTGATCAACAAACCGAATTTTAAACATCTTTTTCATCATCCTTTCAATTCCATTCATACTGTTGAGATATATAAAACCATTAATGTAACTTCACCCAATAGTTTAAGCTTTTGGGTTGAATTGATTCTTTACACATACTTTTGTTATACTGCATGTAACATCCCCTATAATAATAGTATAGTGAGATTTCAAAAATAGAAGTGCAAAATTCGATTTCAAATATTGTAGCATATGCTTATTTATATCAGCAGGTTGAGAATTACACAACCTTACATATACCATTATAAGATCATTGCAATTATACAACGAAATGCACTATTAAATTTTGCCTAGGGGAGCATATATACTTTAGTGTATACACTCCACTGGATCACTTCTATGCGTATTTGCAGCTACCATAACCTGCAATATAAAATGAGAAAAAAGTAAGCACATTTAGCACTGCATGTTATAATTTACAAGTCATAGAAAACTTGTAAACTGGTTGTACAACAGAATGAGTAATGTGACTTACTAGGATCGGTCATAACAACAAGGGCAGAGCCTTTGAAATCACAATTCCAGTGGTTTCTTCCCCTGGACTGATAATAGAGATTCATGGCTATGGAGGCATGGTTCATGATATTGTCAGGGGAAAAGCAAGGGCCCCCTGTTTGCAGAACCTTGCAATCAACTTGAGAGCATGCATAATTGATGTTGGTTAAAAGAGTAGCTTGGTCTGACGAAGGCTTTGCCACACACCATGTTTTCTGTGATTCCATAACATAAAACATTACAATTTCATTGAGAAGATTATATAGTTTCTTTTTTTTAAGGTATTTTGAGGAATTTGGTTATAGTTACCTGCCCATTAACCATTATCAGATTCCCTCCTGCATATGTCAAAAGAGAAGGAAAAAAAAAAATGAAATTTCAATTATACAACAATGCTTGATATATATGAAATAGAAATTCCAAATTTTGCAAGTGAAAATGTTAGAATTAAGAAAACCCAGTTTAGATCTGAAAGCTATAGTGAGGAAATTCTTAAAAATGGAACATTTTGTGTGACCAAGTTTGTCATTGGAAGCTCCAACATAGTTTACATTGGCTATGTAAACCAAATCAAATCAAAAAGGGCCGACCCAGTTCAAATACCCACTTCGTGAGTGTCTGGAGAATGGAATATTCTAGGCAGTCTTTCCCCTGCTTTTTGCAGAGAGACTGATTCGAACTCGCGACCTGATACACTACGGCAAACAAGCTTATCGCTAAAGCAAATCAAATCAAAACAAAACAAAATTTAGACCAATGTTGATGACTTCTAATTATACATTGAACAAAAACTGAAATTGTGACAACAAAAGGTGGAAAAGAAAATCATGCATGGAGCAAAAACAACTGACACAAACCTGATGTGAGAGAGAAGAACATAAGGAAAAGGAGAACAACTACTTTAGCCATGGTTGTTATGCTGCTTGTACTAGGTACTACTGCTGTCTAAAGCTAAATGAAAAGAGAGCTAGTGTGAGTGAGTTTGTGAATGTGGGTGGGTCTAAAGAGTGGAAAGATAGGACCTTTTTAAAGGGAAAAAGGGGTGGGTGAAAAGCCTAATGTAAGGTTAGAATAACGGCTACTTTTTACAGCAAATTAAAATTACATAAGACCTTGAGCCTTTGACATTGGGTGGGGACTTTCATGTGTGGAGAAAAAAGTTTACCGTAAAAAAAAGGTAGATGCACGTGATATGCGAGTTGTACTTTTGTTTTGTGACCTATGATTAATTCATAGTGTGGTGTCTTTTGGCTTCTTGCTTTCTCATTGGATAATGGATATATACTACCCCATTGCTCGGGGGGGGGGAATTTAATATGCTCCAGGACCACTGAATCTTTTGGTGTTTTCTCTCATAAAATTAATTTTTTCTTTCTTTTTTTATCCCTATTATTTTCTCACTTTTTCCATTTTACCCTCTTATTTACATTAAGGGACCACCTAAAAATGGTGCTCCCTGTTCACATTAGATAACCTCCATTGCTCAGCACCGCTGTGAGGAAACAATGACCCCACCATTATTTCCATATTATGGAGAGTGCGGTCCATTTTACGTTTCCCCCCACCCAAAATGGTAATTGCAACTATTTTACTACTATTGTTATTACCTAGGAACCACAGACACTTGTAAAAACAGGAAGAGTCGGGTCCGACACGCTCCGACACGGCGACACGCTCCGACACGCTCTGACACGGTGTCGGACACGCGGTTGACTTTTTCCGACACGTTGACCATTCCGACACGCGAATTTGACCGTGTCCGACACGGTCAAATGGCATTTTCGTAATTTTTTAATTTTTTAATTTTTTTTTTTAAATTTTTAAAATTTTTTTAAATTTTTTTTTAAAAAAAATTAAAATATATTAATAAAGCTTCCACATGATCATATCAATTTTATTTTTTTTGTCTTTTTTCCCCTTAAGTAGATAAGAGAGCATCTTAGCATCATTGTTGTCAATTCCTATTACGCTCTTATTGTATCTCATTCTCTCTGATCTCTCTCTAATATGATTTGATCTCTCTATCTGATATTATGTCTCTCTCATCCCAGTTTTTATTTTTTTTTATTAAAGCTTCCATCTTTATAACGTGTTGATGGGTATTATTAATTTAGTTTCATTTTTTTGTTAAATTATTAAATATTAAATGAAATATAAACTATAAAATTAAAAATATTATTTAATATTAAAACGTGTCCCAACGTGTCGAAATCCATAATTTTTTAGGATTGACGTGTCGGAGTGTCGTGTCGTGTCGTGTCACGTGTCGCGTGTCGTATCGGTGCTACATAGGTTATTACGTGTTTGTCATAATCTTCTTGATTTGTTAATCCTAATAAATTGTTTTGTTTATTCTTTTATTAAGAATTCAGCAGAGTGTCTATGCTAGTTTGAAATACGATTCTTATGTTGATAATTTTTTTTTTAAAAAAAAAAACTTATTGAGATATATAGTTCCACATTAGTTGTATGGGCAACTAATGTGGAGTTTATAAGAACTTAGACACTCTCACCTTTTGAGCTAGCTTTTGGGGTGGTGTATCCCAAGGTTCTTTAACATGGTATCAGAGCGTTCGAAATCTCACCGTCTCCCACTTTCTTTGTAATGGAATCTCCACATGTAGGTGAGCTTGTATGTTGTCCACCCTTCAAGCCCAGTGGGCTCTTGTGTGAGGGGGCGTGTGTTGAGATATATAGTCTCACATTGGTTATATGGGCAACTAATGTGGAGTTTATAAGGCCTTTGGCACTCCTACTCTTTGAACTAGTTTTTGGGGTGGTGTATCCCAAGGTTCTTTGACAATTGAGGGGGCGTTTCTTTGACATGGTATCAGAGCCTCGCCGTCCCCCACTTTCTCTTGTGGAATTTCTTAGCACAGGTAGGCTGGGCCTGTTGCATTATCCACTCTTCAAGCCCAATGGGCTCTTGTGTGAGGGGGCGTGTTGAGATATATATATAGTCACACATTGATTATATGGGCAACTAATATGGAGTTTATAAGGCCTTAGGCACTCCCACCCTTTGAACTAGCTTTTGGGGTCCCAAGTTTTTTTAACATAAACTAAATTTATAAATTGTAAGATATAGTGTACTCTGTAAGAACTTGTAAATAAAATATTTGTAAATATAACATTTCCCTTGAAATATTGGATGAAATCTTTTCAGCCTCGAGCAATCTACTATTGTATATTCAATTTTGAAAAAATTACATTTCTTTTTTATTTTAAACAAATATAATTTTTCTTAAGAGATAAAAAATATATATTTTAATATATTCCAAAATAAATGAAATTTTTAATGATATTGACTATGAGGGCATTAAAAAAATCCCTTTTGAGCCATTTCGTGCATTTGGATAGCAACATTAAAAAAAATTAAATAATTAAAATAATGCTTTAATTAGAAGTCAGAATTCATTATTTTTTGAAAAAAAGTAAAAGCCAAAAGTTAAATAAATTTTGGGTTAAGAATTTTTCCGGTCGATGATAAATTATGTCCGGTGAGCCTAAGATGACGTTGTTTTGTGAGAGAAATTATGGTATTTTTGTAATTATAATTTACTGTAGAGTTATATTTAAAAGTATTTTTTACGGGTTTAAAGTTTATAAAGTTACTTTAGATAACTTTATCTAATATTCATCAAAATATATACAAAAAAAATGTGTGGGGTCCATAATGACCAATGTGAATAGAAGAGGGGGAAAAAGGGCGTCACACAAATTTATGTGTGTATTTTGGTGAAAATAAATAAATTTATCTAAATTAACTTTAAAAACTTTAAAATCTCTTTTTTATATATTTCATTCAAACTTAACATAGTTTTAATAATTAAAAAAAATATTTGTCATTTTAAATAACACAACTTTGTGTCATTTTTAATGAAATTACGTTATTTTTGTGGGTTTTTAGAGGCACGTGCTTATGTTGTCTTACAAGCCAAAAAGAGAAAAAAGAAAAAAGATGTTTTGCTTATATTTTCAAATCAAAGTGTCTTTTTGCAGAATCACGCCGACACTTTGTATCGAAGCTTTATATTTCAACAAACAGAACAAAGTTAATTTTTTTTCTTCAGCAGTTCGCTACCTGTATGTTAAGTAAATGTTTTAGAGCCGATCGGATGTGCTTATAAATATATATATATATATATATATATATATATATATATATATATATATATATATATATGGGTTTGTTTTTTTTATGGGATTCGTTTTTTCATGGTATTTGTAATTTTAATTTATTTCAATAATAGTCTTTCTTATTCTAATCTTTTTATTTTTCAACTTTAAAACGACGTCGTTTCAATGAACTTTAGACAAAGTTATTAAAGTAACTTTAGATACTTTTTTCCCATATATATATATATATATATATATATATATATATATATATATATATATATATATATAGATTTGTTTTTAGTTTTTTGAAAAATAAATCCTTCCTACACTAATCATAAAAAGTGTGTCACTCATTTTTTTTATTTTTTATTTTTTTAAATAGGTGGGTCCCACACTTCATGTATCTATGACATGAGATTTGAATTCTCCTACGACATAAGATTTATTTTTCCCTATATATATATATATATATATATATATATGACTTTTTTTTAAGAACGAGTTTTTTAAAAAGTTAAATTTTTTTTCTTTTTGGAGATAAATGTTTTTTTCGAGAAATAATATCGAGATAATTTTTTTATTTTGGTAATCTAAAAAGTTAAAGTTATTTTATTTTTGGATGAATCACATAAAAAATATTTTTAAAAAAAAGTTATTTCGATGTTAAAATTAATAAACATTTTTTATATATATAATTATTGGATATGGTTGAGTTAAAATTAGGTTTTTTAAAAAAATATTTAACTTATATATATATATATATATATATGGGAAATAATATTGTGACAATCAAGTTATGTTACTACCAATCAATCTTACCGTTAGATCGATTATCTTGATCCAACGGTTATATTTATTTCCATCTTTGTATGGTCATGATTTTCTAAATTTAATACTTTATATTTATTTTTACATTTGTATAATTATAATTTGTCATATTTAATGCTTTCACTTTATGGGGAATCATGATCATACAAAGATGGAAATAAATATAACTGTTGGATCAAGATAATCGATCTAACCATGAGATTAATTGGTAGTCACTTGGTAGTAACACAACTTGGTTGTCACAATATCCTTCCCCTATATATATATATATATATATATATATATATATTGGTATGTAACTTTTCGTTTTTTAGAAGGAAGGAATCCTAACTTCTAAAAAAATATTATTTTAATTATTTTTAAAATTTTGTTTTTTCTAAAAATCGTTATCTAAACACAAGAATTCTTTTTATGTGAAATTTAACTATTAGTAACTTCTCTAGGACAAAAAAAGCTCATCTCAAATTGATACATCACATGATCTTATTAGGTAAAATTTTATGTTTGTTTTTTTTTATAAATATTAGATAAATAAGGTCTTATTAATAATCGTAAAATTTATATGTATGTATAAAAAAAAATTCGAATGGAAACGTTATCAAATTTTTTAAAATGGAACATCGACTCCTTCTTTGCTGGAGACTTTCTCTATAACTTAATAAAATTTGATTGCCAATAACACACCTAGCTAGTCCAATTTTCCGGTCATAATGATTATATTTAATTCAATTATAAAACTTTATTAAGGTTAGACCACTAGGGCTAACCTTAAGATGCGGTGTGTGTGTTAGGAGTGTGTCTAGTGTAGGGTGTTGTCAGTGGCGGATCCAGGAATTTGATGAAGGGTGGCACCTCCGCACCTGAAATGCAAAAAAAAATGGGATCTAACCGTCGCGGTTTCTATCACCAAGAATAACTACTTTATCTTTAGGTTGAAATTTGACTCCAGGCTGTGACAAAAGAGTAAGGAAGTAAACAGGAAATAAATTGGCCGACAAAAGTTATCTCAAATTGCCTCAAACACAGCAAATAAAGACTTGCCATTTACTAAAAGAATCTACGCCACTTAAGATGGGTTGCCAACAAATAATAATAAACAAATGAAAAAGAAGACAAGTTGGCAAAGATGAAACAAAACATGTCGTTGAAGTCTAAAAAAGATGTAGAAAGTTGTAGACTTGTAGCAAATGAAAGAAAAGTCCAAGTAGCAAAAATTTAGAATATTATATTATATAGAAGAAAAAATCGCTTGGTGAAGTCTATATATAGGTATATGTTGTAGTTTGATATTCGTGTAAGTGGGATTAGGAATTAGAAAAGAATAGAAAGAAAAAGAGAGAAGAAAAGCACAAAATGCCGTAGCACTTAAATTAGAAAAGAATGAGATAGATGTGTGATAAGAAAGTGAAAGATAGAAAGAATAAAAATTTTAAGTGAAAGGTATTTGGTATTTTCATATCAAAATTTAAGGGTGGTGTGTGTGTTCCCTTACTGCATGTAGTGCCTCTGGGTGTTGTGTTCGATTCCTAGTAACCTAAAAAAAAAATCATTAAGGTTGATGGTCTTAACTCTTATCTGATCTTATAAGGGGGCATCCTTTCCCTAATTTTAATTTTTTTTATTAAAAGATAAAATAAAATGATATTTTGATTTAAAAAAAATATATGAGAGACCAAGCACCAAAGTTAGTAGTTTAGTTACTTTATACCATTAAATATTTATGTCATTTTACTCTCACAAGGAGTGAGATCCATATCTTTTTTTTTTGCCCATTCTCTCCCCACATGATGTATCTTTTTCTCTCATTTAAAATGACACAACTTCACATACTTTAAATTTTAAAATGACACACACTTTTTACCTTCTTATAAATACATAAAAGTAACTTTTTTAACCAAAAAGTTTTCGGAAAAAAACATTTGTTATATTAAAAGAGAAATGTTATACTTACAACCTATTTTTATTTACAATCTCTTACAACCATATCTTAACCATTGATTTCTGTCAATTAACGATTATAATTTATTGTGAATTAATAATTAATTAATAAGTTTAATTTGCAAAAATAATAACCGTTGATTGGCCAAAATCAACGATTAATATATGGTTCTAAGAAGTTATAAACAAAAATATGTTATTAGTATAACCTTCCTCATTTTAAAGTATATAAATTTATGTTATTTTAGATAAAAATACCATGTATTTTTTAGCTTATCTGTTTCATAATACTCTCACTTTCTCTCTCGTAATGATTTTGTGAAAGAGAGAATATAAAAAAGGTTTTATGAATATAATATTGCACGACTCAAGAAAATTTTTCTACACATACAATAAAGAAGTGGGGTCCATATCTTTTTTTCTTTTTCATCATTCCACCATTAAACCTTAAACCATTAAACGTGTACCAAAATACAATAATTTTATTTAAAATGAGATAAACTTGTATACTTTAAAGTAACATATATTTTTAGGGTATTATAATTCTCGTGTGATAGGAAACATCACATTTCCTGCAGTAGTTAAAATTTTGATGTGGAGCCCACTTAAAGTAAAAAAATAAAATAAAAAATATAATATACGATACAGTAGCGTGTCTGCTGGAAGGAGGTGAGTTTTGCTGCAACAGCAGAAACTCAAACCCCATATTTTTATCTTTAAAGTAATAAAAAATGACATAAACTTGTATACTTTAAAGTAACAGATCTCGACAATCTGAAACTCGGCCTGAACTTCACCAGGTCGGCCTTTGCGCAGCAGAAACAAAAAATGCAAAGAAAATACGAAGGAGAGAGAGAGAGAGAGAGAGAATTGATGTAACACACCGTGTATACCCGGTTTGTTACCATATCATCGTATTAAGCAGCGCTTAATAAAAATGCGGAATTAACTTTTTCTTTCATTAAATTATGACGTCATTATAATTAGCCAAGTTGATTACTTAACCATTTTCAAAATAATGCCTATATGTAATTGCAAATAAACATCATCATCATCAACATCACCTTTATCCCAAATTAATTGGGGTCGGTGGTAGATCCCACATGAAAGATGTAAAACGGTTGAAAAATAAAATAAAATAAAATAAAATAAAATAAAAAATAAAAAATAAAATAAAAAATAAAAATAAAAATAAAAATAAAATATATATATATATATATATAAGTATATATAAATAAATAAAAGTAAAAAAGAAAGGGACAAGAAGAAGAAATACCTCATAATATAAATAAGTTTGTCTCTAGTCATGGAACTACAACACGTAGACCAGACATAATCCTGATAGTTTATACATCACCAAGCTAAAAACATAACATAATAGATGTGGCATGCACAATCCTCATTCTCACCAAATAAGGCAACAAAGCCCAACAAAGTCTCAACTCAAACGTCAGCATAAAGGCAATAAGCATAAAATAACATATAGGCATAGTCAACATAAGCATGTATACATCAATAAACTAAGCTCCGGCCTCCTGTCGCCCGAGGTATCAGCCCCCGAGGTACCTGAACCTGAAAATGTGCCCCAAACGTAGGGTGAGATCTCTAAAAAGAAATCTCAGTAAGACAAGGGGTCCTCAAGGATATCTCCACCCCAAGCTCACTTACATGTGCCATATAAGTTCGAAAAGCAGTATACTAATATAAGTTCGAAAAGTAGTATAATAATATAAGTTCAAAAATTCAGTGCAATGCAACAGATAATCATGCTATGTGTGTCAAATATTCCACTGGCCAGAGAAATGCAGGAATTACATACGTCTATAACCTACATTCAATGCAATATACCACTTGCACCCACCCACAGAATCACCCTATCGTATGTCTCCACATACTCAGGCTTACCGTCTAGGTGGTACAACACATGCATATCATGAAGCACTTGCAGATAACAGCTCAACAGCATTTCCAATTTCAATACATGAAAACACATCATGCATATAAACCATCCCCCCATGGGGCATGGTGGAACCAACAATGGCTAAACCGAGCACACGAAAGCTTACCTCACAAGCTAGCTATCCAAGTCAATGTCCACACTAGCTCAAGGTCCTCACATAGCACAATCACAATCTGTTTTAGACCAGCAATCATATCAACATTCATCATTTAATAGTTCAAGACATAACAACAACGTTTTCTTCTTCGTTTCATGTCTTTAGGCTTCTCACAAAGCAATAAGCCCTTAATCTAGTTGATTATGACTTAGATTATTTATTATAGAGGTTTAACTTAACCAATCTAGGGTCCACAAACCCCAAATACAATTCTGTATGAACATAATAGTTACTGTCTCGAAATTCCCATAATATCCGGATATATGTCGGATATCTATATCGGATATCCATATCCGGATATTTCGCGACAGAATGCAATTTCTGCATTTCGCGATATATCACTTCTAAGGTTCAACTTTTAACCCATTTTAACATCCAAGCATGCATTTTTATACACATTAAGACTGGTAATCATGTTGGTTACTTCATTTTAACATATTACATGCCAAGACTCAACTTTTATTCATAAAACTCATGATCAAAGGTTCAAGAACATACCCAAGGCTTCAAAACAGAAACTAATGGTGCTCTTGGAGCTCTCAAGTCAGCTCCAAGGTGCTGACTTCAAAGGTGCACGAAAATGGACACCAAGGATGATCTTTTACTTCACAAGGTAGCTCCTCGGAGCATCAAAATGGCTCCCACAACTCACACCAAGGAGTCAGCCCACAAAATCCAACAAACAGTGGTTGAGCACTCAGCAATGGCTACCTCTCACCCTCACAAGTCTAATGCACACTCACACTAGGGGATTTGATGAAGAAACCAAGAGGAAAGGTGGCCTATTGGCTCACAAAGTATAGAGAAAGAAGGTGGTCGCAATGAGGAGGCACTCAGCTACTGAGTAAGTCACGTAGGAAGCCAATATGGCCTAGGGTTTTGTGCAAAAAGAGTATTTGTAGTGGTTTAAGTCTTAAGCACACAGTATTAGCACTAATAGATACACTTAGCATTTTAATACCAAACCTTGAATTCTAAACCTAGCCATTTTTCATATTTTTATTTTATTTTCCACAGCACTTTGCCGGTACGCGCTCTTACGTAGCCGGTATCAGTCCTGAAACCAATTCTCATTATTTTGACTTGAAACTTGACATACTAGTCCTATATATTATTCTAGGAATGCACTTATTATAATTTTCCGGGATACTTCATCGGTACGCACTTATACCGTGGAGCAGAACTGGTATCTGCACTTTTCGTCAGAAAAGCGACTTTCAGCATTATTAAGCCCTTATCATAATTATTTAAGTCTTCTCATAATTATTCTACGTCAATTATGGAATTATCTCATATATTCATATTTAATCTAATTATATTCCTAAATTAACGGTGCGGGTTCTTACAATCGACACACAAATATGTTTAACATGGGAAAACCTTCCTCAATATGAAGAAGTAAAAATCCATGGGACCTAGTCCAGTGCAAACGTCCACGATGATAATAATGTGTACAAAGAATCAAGTTTCACCAAAGTGGTGGTTCACTCAACCTCTCCAACAATGATGGTATTCAAACTTCCCCAGAGATGTTTCACTCAAACTCTCTCTAGAGGTCTCTCGGACACAAAGCTCAAAGCTTTGCTCATAAATCTCTCAATAGTCTCCCAAATCATCTTACCTAGCCTCCACCCACAACTAATGAATATATAGAGGAGGTGGAATCTAGGGTTTAGGGTTTTAGGAAACCCCTCAATGGGCTTGGGCTTAGCATTGAAGGAGAAAACCCAACAAATCTTCCCCTCCAAATTTAATGCATCGGCTTCAGCATCAACCCGACTCCTTCACAACTGTCTTCAAATTTTCTTGTTGGTACCGGCTTTGTCATCATGTCAGACCAATTTAGGTCAGTGTTCACTTTGACGAGTTCAAGTTCTCCAACTTCCACCACATCCCGAATCTAGTGATACCTCACATCAATGTGCTTATTTAGGGAGTGATAGGTCGAATTCTTCACAAGATGAATTGCACTTTGATTGTCACATCCCAGCTTGTACTTGTCTTGATCATGGCCGATTTCAGAGAGAAATTTCTCCATCCACAACATTTCTTTGCTTGCCTTAGTTGCGACTATGTACTCGGCCTCGGTCGCCGAAAGTGCCACACACTTATGTAGTCTTGATTGCCAAGAGATAGCTCCTTCGGCAAATCTCATCAAGTATCCTGTAGTCAACTTCCTTGAGTCGATGTCTCCCCCTAAATCAGCATTCGAGTAGCCTTGTAACTCGCCTTTGCCTTCTCCAAATTGTAGACAAAACTTTGTTGTTCTTCTGAGATACTTGAAAATCCACTTCACTGCTTCCCAGTGTTCGTTGTCAGGGTTGGACAGATACCGACTTACCATTCCAATAATATATGCTAAGTCGGGTCTCGTACAAGCCATTGCATACATCAAGCTCCCGACAACGGATTGGAGCTCGGAACCCTTCAGGTTGCTCCATATATATCTCTTCTTTAAGATCTCCATGAAAGAATGTCGTTTTCAAATCCATTTGCTCTACTTCAAAGTCCATAGAAGTCATCATGGCTAACACGGTTGGGACCAAAGTCATTTTCACAACAACAGAAAAAATCTCCTCAAAATCAACTCCTTTCTTATGATTGCAACATTCCACCATAATCCGGGCTTTGTATCTCGGCTTCTGGTCATTCTCTTCATTCTTGATTTTGTAAAACCACTTGTTCTTCAGAGCTCGTCTTCCTTAAGGAAACTTAGTCAGTTCATATGTTTGATTCTCGTGTAGAGATTTCATCTCGTCATACATTGCATTCTCTCATTCTTCTTTTTCTAAGCCCTTTATTGCCTCATCATAACTCTGAGGCACACCGTCTTCAGCAATGACGGTGTATTCATCAGATGGGTACCTTGTAGAGGGTCATCTTTCTCGAGTTGGATATCTCGGTTGTTCTTCAGCCTGAGAAACCGGTTCATCATTATTATCCCATATCTCATCATCATTTCAGACCTCAGTATATTAGTCCTCATCATCTTGTTGTTGGTCATCAATTTCTTCATTATTTTCTTGATTTTCTCCCCCTGCTACAACTCGGACAAGAGGGATGGGTACTTTACTTCTTACAGTAACCCGAACTTTGGGTTTCAAGATGTCTTGAATAGTCTCGTTCTCATAAAAGACCACATCTCGGCTTCTCACTACCTTCTTATTGATTGGATCCCAAAGTCGGAACCTGAACTCACATCTCAGCAAATATAGGTAAATGCATTCTTTAGTCTTTGCATTAAGTTTTTCTCTTTCATCTTTAGGGATATGCACGAAAGCTCGGAATCCAAATACTTTCAATTGATCATAGGCCGTTTTACGACCTGTCCAGACTTCTTCTGGGATTTCTTCTTCAAGTGGTCTGATGGTGAGAGGTTGATCAAGTCAATAACAGTTTTGATAGCTTCTCCCCATAATGGTTTCGGCATTCCGACATTAGATAGTAAGATTCGTACCTTCTCTTCAATAGTTATGTTCATTCTTTTAGCAAGTCCATTCAGCTGAGGAGTCTTGGGAGTGTCTTCTCAAGTCGGATCCCGGCCACTCTACAATATGCATCAAATGGGCCGCAGTACTCACTGTCATTGTCAGACCGGACCACATTCAATTTCTTGTCAATCTCCCTTTCATCCATTGCATGGAATTCTTTAAAAGATTGGAATACTTGGTCTTTAGTCTTCAACAAATAAACCCACACTTTGCGTGAGTGGTCATCAATGAATGAAAAAAGTACTGAGCTCCTCCAAGGGATCTCTCTGACATGGAGCAGACATCATTATGGACGAGGTCAAGAATATACTTGCGTCTTCTTGGTTTATCCGGTTTCATGAAAAAAAACTAGGTGCTACTTTCCAACAAGGCAGTGCGTACAACTCTCCAACACTCGACCTTTTAACCGGGTCAGTAATCCTTTCTTGTTTAGGATTTGGAGCCCTTTCTCGCTTATATGGTCGAGACACTTGTGCCATAGCTTCAAGCTAGGTTCATCTCGGACAAAATTGAATTCTCCGTCATTGATCTTTCCTTACATTATGTACAAGGAGCCTTCCTTCTTACTTCGAGCAACAACCAAGTTTCCCGTGGCCAGCTTTTCTCTACCACTACTGAAGTAGTTCACTAACCTGGCACTGTCAAGCTTGCCTACCTGGATTATGTTTAGTCGCATGTCAGGCACATGCCTTACATCTTTCAACCAAGTCGTTATCTGACATCTGTAGTCAGAGTTACATCACCGACACCAATAAGTTTGCTAGTCACTTGATTTCCTATCTTCACGACTCCAAAATCACCACCTTGGTAATAGGAGAAAAAACCTTTGCGTGGAGTAATGTGGAAGGAGGCCCCAGAGTCAACAATCCAGGTGCAGTCATCATATACAACATTCAAATAATTATCCTCACCAAGGAGGAATATCTCGGCATCCTAGTTGACAGCTACCGCAGTGGTGCTCTTGTCTTCTTTCTTCTTTGAAATAATCTGATTCGGCTTCACTATGCCATTCTTCTCATCTTTCTGCAAAGTCCTGCAATCTGGCTTCTTATGATCGGGCTTCCCACAATAGAAGCATTTCAACTTACATTTTGGCCTAGACCGGCCTCTGGAATTGTCACGACCCCGACTCTTGCTACGACCCTGGGCGTTAGACCTTCCTCTATTCTTGGTCACGTTTGCCTTAGATGTGCTGGTTACATCTCGTTCAGGAGACTGTCTGTCACGCCATCCATCTTCAATTTTTCTTCTGGAGCCGAATTACTCAAAGTCACCACCATAGTATCCCAGCTTTCTGGCAGCGAGCTCAACAATAGCAAAACTTGTATTTCGTCATCAATCTTCATCTCGACTTTTGACAGTTGATTCACAATTCCTTTGTAGGTGTTGAGGTGTTCAATCATGTTTATGTCATCCTTGTTTTCCAGCTTCAAAATTCGGCGAACCAGGTGTGCTTTGTTCTTGGGAGTCTTCTTTTGAATCATGGACTCCAATTTATTCCATAATTCGTACCTGTTCGTGAGCTCGGACACGTGCTTAAAGAGGCTTTTGTCTATATATTTCCTGATTGTAGCTACCGCCTTACGTCTCAGGATCTCCCACTCCTTATCGATTTTGTCTGCCGATCTCTCATCAAGGATAATGGGATTATGTAAATCTTTGTAGTAGAGATGATCTTCCATCATTGGTCTCCAATAAGTGAAATTTTCCGCGGTCAACTTGAACATATCTCTGTCATGGGTTACGCCACTATTCTCCATCTCGTCTCCTTCAAAACTTGTCCTACCCGAGCTCTGATACCACCATTGGGAACTCGGTTCCCTCTATCTCGGTTGGGACAAGTCAGTCCCTCAACTCGGCTTCTACATCCTTCTTGCGAAAGTCAATCAACAAGATCCTGGATCTCAGATCTCGGCAATCTGAAACTTGGCCTGAACTTCACCAGGTCGGCCTTTGCGCAGCAGAAACAAAAAATGCAAAGAAAAATACGAAGGAGAGAGAGAGAGAGAGAATTCACACACAAATATGTTTAACGTGGGAAAACCTTCATCAATATGAAGAAGTAAAAATCCATGGGACCTAGTCCAGTTGAAACATCCACTATGATAATAATGGGTACAAAGAATCAAGTTTCACCAAAGTGGTGGTTCACTCAACCTCTTCAACAATGGTGGTATTCAAACTTTCCTAGAGATGTTTCACTCAAACTCTCTCTAGAGATCTCTCAAATGCAAAGCTCAAAGCTTTGCTCACAAATCTCTCAAGTGTCAGTCAAGAGTCTCTCAAATTATCTTACTAGCCTCCACCCACAACTAATCAATATATAGATGAGGTGGAATATAGGGTTTAGGCTTTTAGGAAATCCCTCAATGGGTTTGAGCATAACATTGAAGGAGAAAGCCCAACACCCTTCTTTCTCTACATGAACCAATGAATCCATGTTTTCAAAAGATTCCCTTTTATATTGAAGAGACAATATCCTTATTTACCATTTTATACTAGACGTCTTCCTGGAGCTAGTAGCGCCAACCTGGCACTTCTAGTGCCATGGAATAAAGGCTTCACATGAGTTGGGTGCTCCAAGCGCCATGTCTATGCTAGTAGCACGAGGGAAGTAAGGATGCTAGGGCTAGATGCGCCATCATGGCGCTGATAGTACGACCAGGATGGTGAGCTTGGTGCTCATAACGCCATATTGGCACTAAGAGTGTGGTAATACAGAGAGCAACATGATGATAGTTGTAACAGCCCTTTGTACACCGGTATTGTTAACATTAATTATGATATTAAGCGCAGTTACAATCACAGCAATTCATTTATAAAAATGCGAATAAACTTTTTTCCGATTATTATGCGAGCAGTTGAAAACATAAAAAAGTGTAATAATTAAAAGTTATGACCGTAACTGGAAACTCTTGCGGAATAATTTTCTATACTGTTTTTATAGTTTACTTTACTTATAGACACTAAGGGGTTCCCATAAACCCACTTAGCCAATTTCACACTTTTATGTGTTCTACACATCCGAACATGGTTCAGTCTCTAAATTTTTGCGGATGCACAGTAAAAATTCAGTCCCTAATCTCTTGCTATCTTTCTTCCTTACTTAATTACCTTTCTAGAAAGCTATCACACGCTTGGTTCCGAGCTCGTTAGCTCCGGTTATTGCCGTTTGAAGTTGGACAAGCAAAACTGCCAACCAACCCTAAAATAGCTCCAAACATCCCTCACTCCTTGAATTTCTGCTCCGAATCCACTTATCCATTTGCTCTCAAATTTTTACACCATAAACTAGACACCTCAATCTTCGATTTGATATATCATACACTTAATTTGACTAAGATAAGAAGCGGGAATAAATTTCCCAAAACGGTCCAGAATAGCCCCCAAGTGCAGGGCAAAATAGGGCAGCAACCTTCCATGGCCTGCAAAGGGCTGTGCACCACTCTAAAAATTCTAAGATTTTGACACAATGTAGGGGACATCTCAAGCTTCAAAATGGCGTATGGCACGTCCCTATCGGACCTCTATGGAGGGAGATATGCTCTCCCGAAGTTCACCTAAAATCTGCCAATTCTACAGAAAATTCGCCAGAGTTTCCTTTGTGTTTACAAAAATCCCCAATTTGCACTTATGTGACCTCAAATGTACCTAATAATCATTATAAATCATTGGGTGGCACACACAAGGACCAGCAATGCCTTGGGGCTCTTACAACCCAACACAGTTCATATTTATTACAACATAACTTACTTTAAATCCTTAAATTATTTCAATCACCAACTTCAATTTCATGCATATTTTCATCGTACAAATAATCATAAACTTAAAATAGGCCTAAAGCCCTTCCATCATAATATATAATGCATCCTTTGTATAATTACAACATTTAACTTGCACTTTACAACTTACAACTTCAAACTTTAAATTAAACTTACAAACTCATACTTTAATTTACAACTTTAACATGAACTTTAAAGATATAAACTACTATGATAATGCTCCATGACTCATCCTATGGGCCTCTTGCCCGTCACTCCTATGCCACTGCTACCTCCTGAAATAAAGTCCCCGAGACGGGGGTGAGATATATGAATCCAGAGTTTAATTATACCTGATCAGATGAATCCAGAGTTTTCCGGTCGTTCGGAGAAATTGTTGTTTTAAGCTGTTGCGCTCGCCGTTGGCATGCTTCCCCAAACTGACTTAATTCCATCAAATTTTACCTGAATTCATATTTCCGAACTCAATAAACCATTTATAACTCATATTTGAAACTTAGAGCTCAAAACTCAATCGGCACATTTTACGGTGCAATCGAACCGTAGTATTTTTACCCTGTAAAAACACTATTCACTGATTTTTCTGAAACTTGCTTATCCACTCAATTTTTCGTTCTGAATCCATTTCCAGGGTTACTTTTATCATCTGAGACCTTCTACTCAATTTTTATCTTCCTAGGGTTGTGTCTTGGCTAATTATCATTTTGCCATTTCTTTGTATTCCTAATCTTCATGATTTTCACTAGTTCTTCACTTAATTGCTCATTTAATATTTTAATACTTAATTTAAAATTGTGAGGTGTTATAATAGTGCTCGTGGCGCTAGCTTGCTTGACAAATTTTATTGTTTTTCCTTGCTTTTTTGAGCTTTTTCTCCAACTTGAACTTCGTGCAATGGGCAAAACTTTCTATAAAAACACAAGAATTTCACGAAAATATTTTGAAGAGTGAATTAATAATTTAAGGGTTCACTTTTTCTACAATCAATGTAGATAAGATAACTTATCTACAGTGAGCCCAAAACGACGTCATTTTGAGATGGAAATCAAAGTATTTTTGTAATTATAAATTATTTCATGGTTATAACAGTCTTTTTCATTATAATTTTTTAATTTTTCAACTCAAAACGACGTCGTTTTAGGAGCGAATGTAAATAACTTATCTACATTCACTTTAGAAACATTAAAACCATAATTTAATCACAATTCTCACGCCCGTTGGTTATATTTAAATTAATTGTAGGCTTAATTTGACCTTAAATACATAACAAGTTAAAAGCTTGTCAATAATTTAAAATAACGTTGTTTTGATATTTAAAATTAAAAATATAGTATTTTAATAAATTTATAATGCAAGAGCAAAATAAAATTTTTAAAATATCTTTTATTTTTAATCCTAAAAATCTAAAACAACGTGAGATTCGAAATGGTCGGAGATAAACGTGACAGGAAAAAAACTTTTCGAAAATAAAAATAAAAATTAGGTTAATAACATGGGGAGCAGATATTATAACAATCAAATTGTGTTACTACTAATCAATCTCACCGTTAGATCAACTATATTGATCCAACGATTATATTTATTTTCATCTTTGTATGATCATGATTTCCCATATTTAAAGTGAAAATATTAAAAAATAAGAAATCATAACCATACAAAGACAGAAATAAATATAAAGTATTAAATTTGAGAAATCATAACCATACAAAGATGAAAATAAATATAACCGTTAAATTAACATTGACGATTTGATGGTGAGATTGATTGATAGTAACATCATATTAACACAAATTAGTTATTAGACACAAATTAGTTATTAGAATATGCTTCCTCTAATAACATACGTCAACAAATAAAGAAAAAGATCATGTTAATTAAGAACACTGGCGGAAAGACCGAAGTAAGAGAGTAGTTCAGTTCTGATTGCTCCATCCCAATCTTAAATTCATCTATTTCAATATTTTATTACCAAGTAAGATTCCTCAGCATTCACAATCCTACCTTAAAAAAATGCTTGGAGCTATTGCAGCTTCCACAACACTTTTAAGTTTTTCACCATCAACCTATCAAAGCAGAATTGCTGTTCACAGAAGAATCTCAAATTCAACACTGCCATTGAATCATGTCTACTGTTTCTCACTCTTATCAGCTAGCCCTATGCATTTCTCTTTCAGTAAGAACAGTAGGGGACAACCCCATTTCTTTGCAGAAGCTGCTTCATCTTCATCTTCTGGTTAGATTCTGTGGTCACTATCATTTATTTTCAATTTTTTTTGCTTTTTCATCAACCACCACTTTTTGGTTCCAGTTTTTATGCCTTATTACTTAGTTTATTTCTTCAACTTCTCGGAATGCAGTTGTTACTTTCTTGGAAAATTAAGCATGCAGGCTGGGGAATAAACTTTAATGGCAGTGCTGCATTTAAGTGGATTATTATATGCCATTGAATGTTAAGGTTCATATTACTATAGAATATGTCTTTTTTCTCTTCTCTTTTTCAAATGTTGGACTAAAGGTAAATTTAGGTCCCCTTTGGAACATGTTTTTATAGAGAATAATACTTTTTGCATATTAAATTGGAGTGGTAACATGGTTATAGTGGGGTTTACTTTTGAGATGCGCTACAATCTTTTAACTTGCTTTATGAACCTGTACTACAAATATTCACCTTTAAGAAGGCCAAGAAGAAAAAGGGAAAGGGGAAAGTAATGGAGATTCTGCTGTTAACTTTTTTCTTTTTCTTTTTTTCTTATGATAGTTTTGGGTTAGTTGCTGACATTCCCAGAACAAAAGTTGGGTGAATTGTCCCCATTAGAAACAGGGACAAGGCTGTTACATTTGCTTTTATGAACTCTACATTCAAAAGTAATGACAAAAATAGCTAATCGTTGTGCAGATTGGGAAAGTTAAAGGCCATATAAAATATGCATAAAATAAGAAGTTTCTTCAGTGGATGCTATATTTTTTCTTTTGGCGAATCTGAAAGCTTTTTAGATTCTCTAAAATAAAATACCTATACCTCTTATTTTATATTGCATCACTGAGTTTGTAGATCAAACAAGTAGAAAAAGTTAGGTAGCAGGAATATCTGGCCATTAAACATAAGTTCTTAGGCATGGGATTTCGTTTATATCTTTTGGTGACACCGAAAACAAATTAAAGAATTTTTTTGCATGTCATGTGGTATGACAACATCCTCTTAAACTTAGGCAAAGATGGGATAGCAGCAATACTAGGTTTCACATTCAGGGTGCTTGTAAAATGTTTAAATTTTCATTAGGAGTCTTAAGTCTGTCAGCATGTACTGTTAAGTAAGACTTGATTCAAACTCAAGATCAGTCACAATTAATTATGGCGTTACCTGGCATACTATTGGCTGCTTTTTCAGTAACAAGAGGATGAGTTTTTAATTGCCATAATTCTATTATAACAAAAGTTTTCCCAATCCAACTTTAAAGGCTAAGGTGTTTGTCTGGCTGAACTATTGGCAGGTTGTTTAGTAAGATGAGGATAAAATTTTCGTTAATTCTTTTTGCCATATTGCTCTACTTAAGGTTAAGGGTTCCTATTATTCTATTTTTACATAACTCCAACTTTTAAGGCTGTTTCAGTACCTATTTTAGATTTCATTCGCCGTGATGCTTTTTTTTTTGTATATTTTTTTATTTTGTGGGGGTGGGGGTTTGATTTTTTTTTAATATATTAATAATGTACGGTAGATGAAATAATATGGTATACTAGAAATCATTTTTTACATAATCTTCTTTCTTTCAGTGTGTCTTGCTAACTGATAATAAAAGTTGACATCTATTTGGTTGTAATTGATCACTGCAGCTGCAAATGCTGAATACGTGGAGGAACCAGCAACAAGTGTGAAATTTCAGACATCTTTGAGTTTCCCCGGTTGCTCAGATTCATTAGTTTTGTTTGGAACTGGTTAGTTGTTATAGTATCACGTGGCTTTTGGAAGAGAGGAAGATAAAAATGATCCGAGCATGTGAAAAAAGATTAACATTAACATGACTATAATTATAACTTGATCTGTTAATACTAAAAGATACATGGTATAGCAATTTCATGTGAATATGCTGAACAGGATTAATGTTGTGTATCTTTTGCTTTAGACACTTTCTTCTGGACAATGTATTCTTGTAAATGGATAAACTAAATGGTTTGATATCATGATGATCTTACTTTCCTGGACATGAACTTTTAATTATAATCCTTTGACTGCAAAGTGAAATGTCTGTATCATTCAGTAATTACAGGCAAACTGATGACATTTTGAAAATATATGGTTAAGATTTGATTTTCGCATAAAACATTGATTTCACTGAGGTTAGCTATGAGGCACTAACTTCTTTTATAGCCCATTTGTGGAATTAAATATATCATTAAACTTGTAAATGCATGGGAAAATCAAACTAGTACAACTATGAACTTGATTTTTTTGATTGTAATGGTTTTCTATCTGTATTGTATTGTGAATTTTTAGAATTTATTAAGTGTCAATAAAGTAGCAATGTTATCTTTTTCAGTGTTATAAGCTTTGGTGGATAATAACCTATTTCAGGATACAGAGAGAAAGTTTTTGCAATTATTGGCGTCAAGGTCTATGCTGCAGGTCTGTATCTAAATCCATCTATCACAAGTGAGTTGAATGGTTGGAAAGGGCAATCAAAAGAAGTGATTCAAGGGGATTCTTCCTTGTTCAAAACCATTTTCCAATGTAACAACTTTATATTCGTTTATTTCTTTCTACAATGTTCTCACAGAGTTATAATCACAGATAGATTTAGAGAATAAGTTGATAAACATATGCATTTACTTGATTGCAGCTTCCCTTGAGAAATTATTGCAAATTATTCTTGTCAGAGATGTTGATGGTAAAACTTTCTGGGATGCATTAAGTGATGCCATTTCACCAAGAATTGCAGAACCCACAACTGCAGATGAAACTGCTTTAACCACTTTCCGTGGTGTCTTTCTAGATCGCCCTCTTAAGAAAGGGACTTTCATATTTTTGACATGGTTGAACCCCACCAGATTGCTTGTAAGTTTGTTTTTTGTTTATATTTCGTATAAATTGCTGAGTTTTTCTTTGAGATTTTTTCTTCAGACAATTGAGATCATTGATGTCTATTATTTCTTCTCTTTACCTTTGCTATCTTACAAGAAAATATTCCAACTAAATTTATTGTGATTTCAGGTTTCTGTCTCCTCAGATGGGCTTCCTTCTACTGTGGATGCTACAATCGAATCTGCAAATGTGACTTCTGCTCTTTTTTATGTATTCCTTGGAGATAGTCCGGTTTCTCCATCCTTGAAAGCTTCAGTAGCTGAAGGCTTGTCAAAAGTACTCAAGTAAAAAATGTTTAGAGTCTCTTTTGAAAATTTCATGCATCCATGTTTTCTTGAAATGGTTCAATCTATGAAGTATTGTTGCTGCAGTCTATTTTCTCCTAGTGTCTATGTAAGCAGGCTCCGTGGTCTACTGATGCATGTGCCTCATGTACAATTGAAAGTTGTCACTTGATTTCAGTAACTATTTTCTAGTGATCTATAGTATTTGATTTAGCATTAATATACACTTTTGCATGCAAAGTTGACCAATTCTATGATGTAAAGAACCAATTTAATCCAAAATCTTAATCTATTGGGTCAGGCTATATTAATGATTTTATATATCTCAACACGCTTGGCTCTGATATCATGTAAAAAACCAATTCAATCCAAAAGTTTAAGCTATTGGGTGAGACTACATTTATGATTTTATAGATCTCAACATATCAACTATTTCTCTTACAAAGAAACATGTCTTTAGTATCACTTCATACATGTGCTACTTTAAACTACATCTACTTTGTCGTAGTCCTGGCGTATTCATCTGGGTTGATTGGAATTCATCATGTCACATTGCACATTAAAGTCTCCCGGTCCCTGTATAAATACTAAAATTTTTGTTGAATCTTGTATGTCAAGACCCCTAATTTTTTTTCAAAATTCAATATTTTACCATACATTTTTGAAGTTTTTCTTTTCTCTTCTTAATTTTTTTCTCCCTCAATGGGCGTGACACTATTATAAATCTACATGATGGGTCTGACTCTTCCCTAGAACCTGTGCATTGGAGCTTTAAAGCACCGGATTGCACTCATTCTCATTCTCTTGAGCATGGGTCTACCTCTTCCACTGCTGTTAGGATGGTGTTTACAGAAACTTCGGAGAGACAGTTTTTAAGTGAACATCAAGATGCAGAAACAAGTTTGTCTTGTTCTGTTTGCTCAAGCAAGTTGACAACCTCAGCCATGGTTGGCCTATTCAAGGGATCTTGTTCAAGGCACATCATTGCAATGTTGAACATCTTGTTGACCTCTTGCATTGGGCAAGACCCTAAGCTACTATCAAGAACTAACTCCTCCTTCTTCTCTTGAACAACACCCTTCACCTGTTCCAAAAACAACAGAATGATTTTCTAGAAAGTAAGTCCACATTCCAAAGCTGTGTCCAGTGAAGTAATTTGAGATTTGAGCTAAATAATCTTTTTCTATTTTAACTCTCTAGTAGCTGTCATAAAATCTTAATATTGTTCCATTTTAATTGTCAATTGAATGTATTTTATAAATATATGGGAGTGAAGGTATGAGTAAAAGCTGAGTAAAATGAATTGCATGCCAATCCAGCTCTTTGGATTTTATGCTTTCAACTGCACAATAGATTAATTCAATTCATATTTGAGGTCGATGCTTCAATGTTCAATCCATATAATTTCTCATTTTAAAATTCAAATAGAATGGTATGCTTTGTTCTGGCTTTCCAACCATGTCTTTATGAAAGCAATTTCACAATGCTAGAGCTCAAAGTAAATATGATACTTAACTTGATTAAAAAATGAGTTATATAGGTTATTGATTCAAAATTTTCTGATGAATATAATCAAAGAAGGCAATCTCCAAGAATTCCTATCTTACCCATGTGACAAGCTTGGTTCCCTCTTCCATAAATGCTTCATCACTGGGTTTTTTCCCAGTTAAAAGCTCCAGTAACACAACTCCAAAGCTGTAAACATCCCCTTTGACTGTTGCTCTTCCTGTATCAAAATATTCTGCATGCAAACACTCATCACTTTGCAAGACAAGTAGTAGTGTGAAAGGGAAAAACTGTGTTTAGCCAGGTTGTATCTATACCAGGTGCCAAGTATCCAAAAGTTCCAGCCACAACTGTTGAAACATGAGTTTTATTTGGTTCCATCAACGTGGCTAATCCAAAATCAGAAACTCGGGCCTCCATATTTTGATCCAGCAATATATTACTTGACTTGATGTCTCTGTGGATAATGTGAGGGATGCAATCATGGTGAAGATATGATACTCCTCTAGCAGCACCTAAAGCTATTTTGTACCTGGTTGGCCAATCCAAAACCTTCTTGTCCATTGATCTCCCTGCATCACTTACAACTATGCAATTAGAAAACTTAGTTCAATTTTCGTTTGATCAAATTCCAGAAATCTTGGACATAACAATAGAAACTTTCATGTCCATCAATGGGTCAGATCTTGTAGGAATGGTGATGCGCTCAATAACAAAAAAGTCCATCATTTAATCCTACTCTAAATTTTTTCATTAGGTACACTTGGTTAGAGCAACAATGGGAAGAAAAGAAAGTCAGCAGCAAAAACTATAATACATCAAAATATATGTAATGTCTATTTACTTTGCAGATTTTAATGATTTCATTCCATTTCCTCCACCTAACAGGAATTCTTAGAAGATAATGTTAGATATTAACTGTAAAGAACCAATTAAACTCAAAAGTTTAAGCTGTTGGGTGAGGCAATATTAATGATTTTATATATCTCAACACGCCCCCTCACACGAGAGCCCATTGGGCTTGAAAGGTGGACAATGCACAGGCCCACCTACCTGTGCGAATAAAGAAATTCCACTCACACGAGAGCCCATTGGGTTTGAAGGGTAGACAATGCACAAGCCCACCTACCTGTGCGAACAAAGAAATTCCACTAGAAAAAAAGTGGGGGGCGAGGATCGGACCCGAGACACGAGGCTCTGATACCATGTAAAGAACCAATTCAACCCAAAAGCTTAAACTGTTGGGTGAGGCTATATTAATGGTTTTATATATCTCAACATTAAGAAATACATACCATGCAAAAAGGAATCCAAACTTCCATTGGGCATCAGCTCATATATGAGAAGATTGTAGTGTGGGGCAGTGCAATATCCATAAAGAGTCACAATGTTGCGGTGTTTTATGTCTGCCATTGCTTCCAACTCTCTCTCAAAACCTTTATCCCTGTCTGCAGTTCCACGGTTTAGCCTTTTCACAGCAAAGGCTGTGGAGTCATTTAGTTTTAGTTCATAAACTACACCATAACCACCAGACCCAATGATGTCCTTGTTGTTCAGCTTCTGTGTCTTCTTCAAGACCACATCAGATGCGAGAGATTTAAGCACTGAAGACCTAAATATTACCATCTTCCCTCCTGTATCATAATCAATGCATGTTAGTGTATCACATAATCAATGTATGTTAGTACGTCTTATTTTCTCTATGCAAGAACATAAGTCCTTCATACCTGGATAACCTTCTTCATAAATCAAGTGCTTTCTTCTCCATCTTTTATAGAGGAGTACCGAGATGAAAATCTTTGATATCACAAAAGCAATGAAGCATATGGTTATGGAAAAGGCTATAACCAGGGAATTCCTCATTTGGTGCTATAATCTAATGGTGAAATTTTAAGAACCTGAAGACACAGTAAGTTAAAATAAGGAATGAATTGCCATGGATTAGCTAAGGACTTCTCATTATATAAACTTGCAGAATCTGGAATATGAGGACAATTTGAAAGATTGCTGCATGAAATGTACAAAACTAGCAATTTTTTTTTCTTAAATAAAGTTCATGTAAAGTAAGAAGGAAGAAATCTCACTGTAATTCTGTGTGTAGTATTTTGTAATATTCTGGTTTCTGAGAAGAAATCACTTCAAATCTCTAATTTCTGGTATCCATGAATGCTTCTGATCAGGAACATAGATGCCATCTTCAAACACTGACTTTAACTGTTCAGAACTTCGCTTTCAACAATGCTCTCATGAACTCAAATTGTCAAATTATTCAGAGGCTAACACTCTAATTTAAAAAACATGTAACTAGTCCAAAGGACAGTATAGAAAAAATGAGCATGGAAAGTTCAGAATCATTGTCTTGTTGAAACCATGTTACATCCCGCAATGAGTGGAGCCTAAATTTATGACCAAGAAGAAAAGATCACTAAAGATGATGATAAGAAGAAAAATAGAAGATGTACAAGCAACTTTTAGAAAATAAGGTACCTCTGAAATCATGAATATTTAGACATGAGTAAGGCTTACCTTATTTTTTGTCTGTCCATCATAGCGTACTTATTTCTGTTCAAATAAACTATCATGGACCCAAAGGTTGTGACACGCATACCCATTTAGCATGTTTTTATTGAAAGAGTAGGTTGGTGAATGGATAAAACTTGTCAAAAATGACTATCTAGCTGTTTCATGTGTGAAAACACTTGGACTTTTTGTGGCATCATCAAAGTCATACATTTATCAAGCTGGCAATGAAATTTTTTCTTTACCAATGTGAAAGGATTTTCATTTTGCCATATCCTTACTACATTATTTTAATTATAGGGTTTATCATCTATCATTTAACATGACCACAAAAATTTTCCTACACACACAACATTTTGTGGGGTCCACAGTAAAAAAGAAAAATTCTGGTACGTAAAACAAATCTCTATAACATAACAATATCATTTTTACTACAACATAATTCTTATAAAACCCTTAATTATAATATGGGAATGTTCCCGGCTATTAAAGTATAAAAGAGAAAAAAAGAAGACAAGGACAAAAAAAAAGTAGGCAAGGGTGGTGTGCTACAAAGCTGGTGAAAGTTTTATGACATGTAATGATCATGTGAATTGCTATGCTGTCACCATTTTTTCTTCACCACCTGTCCTTGTTCCGCTAAATTTGGAGGTTGAGAATTCATTGAGCCAACGAGATACTCATTATTGGAAAAGAGAGGAATGGATGGGCACTTCTGAAAATGACTGACATATGAGCTTGTAAGACTTCCACCAACCTATATTGTAATGTTAAGCTTCTAGATTTTGTAGCTAAAGTCATAAAAGATTCATGTCGGTGGTCTGAATAAAAACATAATAAAAAAAATTAGTTTTAAATAATAATTCTTAGTGACTTAAGTTTATTTGAGTGAACATATATTTAAGTAAGGATTTGAGTAATAATTACATATTTATAATAGGGATAAGTTAGTGTGCCTATTCCCATTTTACCTATCTTTGCCTATCCCTTTCGTTACCGTTCGATTACCATCTAATTCAACGATCCATATTTGTGATATAAAATAAATTTTTTTTCCTCTTTCTCTCTCCTCCTCTTTCTCTCTTCCTCTGCCCTATACCTTTTTTTTCTTTATCGTTAATCTCTGTCTGGGTGAACGCGCTCAGAAGCATTTGAAATCAATTACCACAGCATTTGAAATCAATTATAGTTAAAAAAATACTGTCATTCAAGCATAACCATTACAAAGGCAACCGACATTTTAAGTGTAGAGAAAGAGATTAACGATAAAGGAAAAAAAAAATATAGGGCAGAGGAAGAGAGAAAGGGGAGGAGAGAGAAAGGGTAGGGGAGAAAGTGATGAGAGAGAGAAAAAAAAAAGTTTATTTTATATCACAAATATGGATCATTGGATTAGATGGTAATCAAACGGTAACGAAAAGGGTAGGCAAAGGTAGGTAAAATGGGAGTAGACATAATAACCTATCCCTTTATAATATAATAACAATTCTTAACATATATAAACAAAAACATGAAATCAAGCCATCAATGAAAGTTAAAGTATACCTATAATCATTGCCTTTATAATATATAATATGTAGAGTGGGACTGAGTATTTTACTTCTTCTGGCTCAAAGTAATTAGTTACAAATAATCTGTCTTACTTATATAAATTTATTGGAATATAGTTTTTCATGTATGCGCATATAAAAAGTGGGTGATGTTTACTCATTTTTTCTTAATGGTCCCACTTATTTTTCTGAGTGAATGGGATATTTTTTGTTGATGTGATATAAGAAACTATATTCCCACCAAACTCCTTTGGCACAGGTGGTAAGGAGCCTGAGCCCCTTAACCAGAGGTCTCGAGTTCGAGCCTTGAGAATGGAAAAAAGGATTTTTGAGAGCCACCCCCGAAAGGGTCCGACAGTGGTCGATGGGGATTAGTCTTCGGTTACGGCCGAAGGATACCTTTGAATTTATTCAAAAAAAAGAAAAGAAACTATATTCCCTAATTCTTTAGATAGACTATTAACATCGTTGTGAATAGGGGTGAAACCGGGTCGGGCCGGCCTACAGGGGCCTACTGCTCGGCCTACGTCAGGCCAGACCTGATCTAGTTTATTTCATAAAATAGGCCGAGCTTGGGCCAAAAAAAAGCTTGTTTAATAAAAAGGCCGTAGGTCCACTTTCACAAGGCCTGGCCGATAAGCCTACAGGTCGGCCTATATTGTACTATTTATTTTAAATAAAATAAAATAGAATAAGTATGCCTTAAAGAAAAAACAAAAGATATAAATTTAATCAATTACAATTATTTATAACTTAATTACATTCGATTATATTTTAATAGAAATCTGACTTTATTTCTTATGTAGGAGGAACCAAGATCTCAGCATGTTAGATTGTGTATATAAATATATTAAAAGGTTTTCGGGAGAGGTTATACTTACTACAAGCATCATGATGTGTTTGTTGGATTCATGTAGTTATTTTAATTTACATAGTATGAATTTTTTTGTTGGATATGATGAAATATATGTTATTTAATTTGAGCATTTTATCAATTAAAATAAGGGTTTCTCTGCTAGGGTTTGCCCTCGCAGTGCGTGCCTTTTCCACGCAAAAGACGGCTGAGCGTGATTAGGATCCTGATGAGAAGGATATTCTACAGCAAAGTCAAAAAAAGATCAAAGGGGGGAGGCAACTGTCTCTATTGAGAAAACCAGAGATGAAAAGGATGAGGAATGGATGAATGGAAAAAGAAGTTTTAAGGAGATCTTGATGAGGCATAACGGCGAATGGGAATCGGAAGAAGATCAGCATCAGGAATCGGCAGATAATATGTTGGTGGAGAAAAATGACAGTAGCACTCCGGAGGTCCTTATGGAAGCATGTGAGGATGGAAGAATAAATTTCAAATTATCGGCTAGTTTCAAAGAACGAGCGTGGAAGCCTTGGAAGCAATCTGTCATAGTCAAGATTCTAGGGAAGAAAGTAGCGGTGAATTTTATGAATAAGAGGCTCGAGAATATGTGGGCGAGGGAGGGCAGGATCTATGTAACAGATATTGAGAATGACTATTTTTTGGTGAGGTTTGAGAACAAGAAGGATATCGAGTTTGCTCTCATGGCTGGACCGTGGATTATCTTTGACTACTATCTGGCCATTAGAGAATAAGAACTAGATTTTCAGGTTCACACAACATCTATAAGTAGGGTTAATGCATGGGTCAGATTGCCTGGGTTTCCTACAGAATATGTTAACACTCATTTGATCCAAAGTGTGGGCAACTGATTGGTGAGTTTGTGCGGTTAGACTCAGCAACTACAACGTTGGCAAAGGGTAAATTTGCACGATTTAGTGTGGAGCTTGATTTGAATCAACCGTTGAAGAGCGAGTGTTTTATTGAGGGGAGGTACAAAAAAATAGAGTATGAGGGCCTTCATTTAATTTGTTTCTGTTGTGGTAGATATGGGCATAATGCAGAAACATGCCCTTCTGCAGCGCAAACAGAATGTAAAAATATGGTGGGCAAGTCAGATCTTCATGAGGAAGTAATCGATCAAATAAATAATCATGAAGGGGAGGAGAAAGACTCTGAGTTTGGGCCCTGGATGGTTGTTAATAGGAGCAGGAGAGGAAGAGTGCAAAGTGGAAAAGGAGGTAACGAGATTGTGGATAGGCAGAAAAATGAGATTGTGAGTAAAATTCAAATTCTGAAGCCTTCCAAGTTGACGGAAAAATATTGAAGAAGGAAATATGAGTCGCGAGGAAGATGGGAGTGGAGTGAAAAATAATTTAGACAATCAAAATTCTCTAATTTCAACTGAGAATACGAAGCCAATGGAGTTGAAGGAAAAAGTGATGTTGGTAGAAACGAAAAACGAATTTAAACTTATTTTTGGTGGGAAGAGGTGGTTAGTTCTGAAGTGCAAAGAAAGGAAGGAGAAGAGGGAGTGGATTCAAAGGGGTCGAATGCTCAAGGAAAGAATAGGCAAAGGATAGTTAATCAGGTTATAGAGGAAGTGGAGCACAATTTGGTAGGAAAAAGTGCTCATTCTGATATGGTTTTATTCGATGGGACTAATCAGGAGCATAGAGTGCATGGGAGAGTGAAGAGTGAGAAGGTTCTCACTAAAGAACCGAGACCTCCTGATCCTTTTTCAGTAATTAAAAGGGGAATAAGGAAAAAGGATCAATCAAGGACCAGATCAACTGTATCGATGAAGAGTTCAATGTGGCAGGTGCATGATCAGCCTGTGAAAAACTCAAATCATTGTTAATGTCTTTGATCTTTTGGAATTGCAGAGGGGCGGCAAAGCTTAAGCTAGGGAGAACCCTTAAAAGTATAGTGGCAAAACATAAGGTGTGTATGGTGGTTCTTATGGAGACTAGGACTGACGGGAGTAAGTGTAAAAAACTTATGAAGAAAACCAATTTTGATAAAATAATAATAGAAGAAGCGAATGGTTTCTCTGGAGGTATTTGGGTTCTTTGGGATTCTGCGAGAACTGAGGTTCATGCTATTAAACAATCAAACCAATTCATTCACATGAAGGTGAGCTTGGTTGATAGTTTGAGTTTTCTTTGTACTGCTGTTTATGGTAGTCCTCATGAAGGTAGTCGTCACCTAATGTGGGAGGATGTTGTTCAGCTTAGTACGTTGATTCATGAGTCATGGATAATGGCTGGTGATTTCAATGACATAAAGGCTAGTAGGAAAAAAAAGGTGGTTCATTTCCTGACCTTGCAAAATGCCAGAGATCCCAATCTTTCCTTGACAGTTGTCAGGTGGAGGATGTGGAATGTGTTGGTTCTAAGTATACTTGGCAAGGCCCAAAATGGAATCATTTGGAGAGGGTATTCAAGAAGCTGGATAGAGTTTGTGCAAATGTGAGTTGGAGAATTAATTTTGAAGAGGCTGAAGTGCAAGCTCTGCCTAGGATTTTATCTGATCATAACCCATTGTTGTTAATTATGAAGAAACAACAACAAGAATGGAGTAATAGGCCATTCCATTTTCTGGAAACTTGGATGGACCATCCTGGTTTTGAGGGGCTAATGGAGGAGAAGTAGTACTCCCGAGTTAAAGTCTGTGACATATTAGCTAATCTCATTCCTCATTTACCGAAGTGGAACAAAGATGTGTTTGGGGATATCGTTAAAAAAAAGAATATGTTTCCAGCAAATTGCGAGTATTCAAGCAAAAAAAGAAAGAGCTGATAACCTTAGGCTTCAGGAGCTAGAGGAGCAGGTTCAGAAAAATATTGATATGACTTTGGAGCAGGAAGAGCTTATGTGGTTCCAAAAATCTAGGCATAAGTGGATTGTGGATGGCGATAAAAACACAAAATTTTATCATCTCAAAAATTTCATTCGTCGGTGTAGTAATAAGATTTCCAGGCTTCGGAATAGTTCATACCAGTGGATTGAAGATTCAGCTGAATTAAAGAATCATGTCTGCAACTTTTATAAAGACCTATTTTCCGAGGAAGTGGTTGATCGTCGATGGCTTTCATCCGAGAGCATGTGGCCTAGTCTCACGCAAGAGGATCTGCAGGCACTGATTATCCCTCCAAATGATCATGAGATTTGGCAAAACATGTTTGATATGGGCGCCTACAAAGCTCCTGGTAATGATGGTTATCCTGCTATTTTTTTCGAAGGCAATGGGGTAAAGTTAAAGCTCGGGTTTGTAATGCGATTAAATTCATGTGGGCTCATCCTGAAGCAATTAGAGATATTAACTCAGCTTTATTAGTTTTAATTCCAAAAACTAAGAAGCCTGAGTACATTGCGCAATTCCGTCCGATTTCTCTATGCCCAGTTATGTACAAGCTGTTAACCAAAACAATTGTTTCTCGGCTAAAACATGTTTTGGATAAAATCATTTCTCATGTCCAGGTTAGTTTTGTGCTAAATAGGCAAATCCAGGATAATATTACAATTGCTTAAGAGCTTATTCATTCTATGAACAAAATGAAAGGCAGAAAAGCATACATGGCAATCAAAATTGATTTGGTTAAAGCTTATGATAGAGTTAGTTGGTCCTTTATGCGTAGGACCCTTGAGGAGATTCGTATCCCAGAAGTGCTGATTAATATCATCATGCAGTGTCTGTCATTTTCTAGGATCAATGTTTTATGGAAAGGTGGAAAGACTGAGGACTTTGATACTTCAAGAGGTTTGCATCAAGGAGATCCACTATCTCCTTATCTTTTTGTTATGGCTTTAGAGAAACTTTCTCACATTATTTTTACTGCCAATAGAGGAGGTTTGTGGAAGCCAATTATGGCAGGGAGAGGGGGACCGGAGATATCGCACCTAGCTTTTGCAGATGACTTGATGATGTTTATGGAACCCAAGGAAGATCAAATTCTCACCTTGTTAAAATGTTTGAGTCTTTTTGAGGAGATGTCTGGCCAAAAATTGAGTGTTGATAAAACATGTATTTTTTTCTCAAAGAATACTCCTGCTGAAATAGTGGGTAAAATTCTTCAAATTAGTGGTTTTAAGCGGGTTAGGAATATGGGGAGATACCTTGGAATATAATGCAGCATGGGCGAATTTCAAAGAATTTATATGCTGGTTTAGTGGATAAAGTGCAAGAAAGAATGAGCAACTGGCAGAAACAATGTCTTTCTCAAGCTGAGCGTATCTCATTATCTCAATTTGTGTTGTCTGCAATTCCTTATTTTCAGATGCAAAGCTGCAAGCTCCCTAAATCTGTTTGCAATCAAATTGAGAGAATTCAGAGGGATTTTATTTGGGGGGATCAAGATAACCACCGAAAACATCATCTTATTTGTTGGAATGTAATTACTGCTCCAAAGGTTGATGGTGGTTTGGGATTCAAACGTCTTGAGCTTATGAATAACAGCCATTTAATCACGGTCAAAGAGATTTATAATTCTATTTCTGGTCATTCAATTGTGGATGCAGAAGCTAGGGAAATGTGGCATTGCCTTTGGTCTTGGAATGGTCCTCAAAAGGTGAAAATTTTCGGTTGGAAATTGTTGCATCATCGGTTATTAACAAAAAGCAGAATTGCTAGATGGAATGAGGGAGATAGAAGATGTCCGTGTTGTGGGGATAATGAGAAACGATTTTGCATGTTTTGAGAGATTGTAACAGTACAAAATGAATTTGGGAGCAGTTTCTTCCATATTAGTTGATAGATGATTTTTTTCAACTGGGATCTTTATCAATGGTTGTATATAACCTTGTGAATATCCCTAGCGGTGTGCAAGAGAAGTGGCGAACAACTTTCATGGTAACCTCTTGGAAAATTTGGTTTTGGAGAAATATGCAAATTCATGATCAAAATACTCCTTCCTTGGAGATCAAGATTGGGATTATTTTCAAGTTGGTGCATGATATTGAGGCTAGCTATAGTGGGGCTGGTAGGCATAACAAAAATATTGCCTATAGTCGGTTGAATATTTGCTGGCAGTTTCCTGTTGATGGCTTTGTAAAAATAAACACGGATGGAGCAGCACGTGGTAATCCGGGATTGGCTGCTTGCGGGGGGTTGATAAGGAATTCTCAAGGTAATTAGATAACTGGTTTCTCCTTTAGATTGGATTTTTGCTCAGCTTATAAAGCAGAACTTTGGGGTATTCTTCATGGCCTTAAGGTGGCTTGGAATGCTGGCTATAGAAGGGTCATTCTTGAAAGTGATTCGCGTTCGGCAGTTCGTGAGGAGCGGTTGCTTTCTCGTATACGAACGTGGATTGGTAAGGATTGGGATGTGAGAATTTAGCATAATTTTAGGGAAGGGAATATGTGTGCTGATTGGTTGGCAAATTACTTGTTAAACTCAGCGGAGCAGGTTGATCAGATCTTCTTTGAAGAACCTCCCGGTGGAATTTTGTTTTTGTTTTCGGCGGACCTTGCTCTGTGGGAAGAGAGCGTTTAGTTACTCTTCCTTGTTAGTTTATTTTTTTGGTTGCTTGTTTGCTGGGGTTTAATCCCCTTGTGTTTATCACACAAAAAAATTGAGCATTTTGCTTTTCAAAATGACTTAATGCAGATTGTATGAGTTTTGTTGTAATTTATGATTCTGTTTGGACGTTGAAATTATGATTTTTGGTTTAGCAACATAATTTAGGTATTTTATAAAGTTGATTCATGATTTTACTTGGAAGTTAAAATCAACAGGATAACGGGCTAGGTCAAACCATTTATTTTTTTTATAAACGGGCTAAGCCAGACTAACAGTTAGACTCGAATCAGGTTTGGGCCAGGCCAAATTAATTTTTTTTTTTTTGCATATGCTTGAGCTTTTCGGGGCAAAACTTGATTTAGCACAACCCACTTTCACCCCTAGTTGTGAAGTCCTCATCTAAATAGTGAGACTAACCCACCCAAGGAGAATCTTGGCTTTCAGGCTTCAGTCCAAGCATTCTAGAGAGGAAACTACAAGTGGAAAATGTTGAGTACTGTGAGATGGGCTTGTATTGTTGGCCACAAGCCTGAATATGTAAGGTGAGATGGGCTTGTATGATCTGAACGACCCACAATTGATATGGAGTTGGGCTATTCTGCAATCTCAGGGGCACAAGTTATTAAAAAATGGGTGACATTTTTTTAGTATGCACTTTGCATCAATATATTATATTTTCTATCAAGCTCTAAAAGTTTTTTTTTTCGATTCATGTTCAGTGGCATGATTTAGCACCTTATTTATCTAGGAACGTATTTTTAAGTGACTATACTAAATTCAATGTCAACATATTATATAATATATAACATATGCAAGCAAGACAAGGAAGGGGCAAAAGGCAACAAGGCATCATGAACTTAGAACTGGCAGTTGGGGAAGGAATATATGAAGTAGTAACTGCAGTTGCTGCTAAGATCACAGGAACTTGTAAATCAATTAGTTAACACTTAGCCCACATCAAATGATAAAAAATATTACATACACACAATAAAAAGGAAAAAAATCAATTAATATAGAAGGTCAAGAAGAAATGCAAAATAATAATAATGAAATAAAATATAAATAAATAAAACAGTGAATTAATATAGAAGGGCAACCACAAGGGAAACCACTAGCAAGAATTAGCGGCACAAGAGAAATAAATGGCCATGACCTGTGTTTTAATTTTTTTGTTTTTAAAACTGTTGAAACTTGTTTGCTATATTTTTTTCTTTTTGAAAGTTAAAAACCAAAACAGAAAACAGCATGGTTATAGTTTTCTATTTTTTACAAAACAGGTCTTAGGAGATTTTTTGTTTTTTTTGTTCGTAAAAAACTGTTTTTAAGAACAGTAATCCGTTAATATAGATAATTTATCTTTATTGACACTAAAACGATAAGTTTTAAGGCAGAAATTAAGATATTTTTGTAATTACAATTTATTTCAGAGTTATAATAGTCTTTTTTGTTATAATTTCTTAATTTTTAACCCAAAATAATGTTATTTTGGGAGTGAATGTAGATAAATTATCTATATACACTAATGTTATAAAAACCGGACCGACCTAGCCGGGTCGACCCGGAAACCGGTGAACCGGTCATGTAATCCGTCCGGTTTTCATATTGGACCAGCCATGTTACAGACCGGTGTGACCCGGTGCGACCCGGCCGATTTTCGTAAAAACCGGTAACTCGGTCGGTTCAACCGGTGACCCGGCCCGGTCTAGAAAAAAACTAATTTATTTTCATAAATTAATGTCTTTCTTTTCTACTATGAAACACAAACGGTTTGTTTTCTTTTGAAATATTTGAGTGATTTGTAGCTTACTAACTTACATAGATTATGTGCTTACAACACTAATATTATCTTGATTATGCAATATGTAGGGAATTTTGATTTGATTTATAGTTATAGATGTCGTTTACTGAACCTGAACCAGTAGTATCACAAATATTATATGTTTGATTGATATTTTGTTGGACAATGATGTGTAATTTATTATTTTCATATTAAAATATGTGAAATTGATATATTTTTTTACAAGTATTTAAGTATATTTATAATTTTTTAATATAAATTGTAGATTTAGATATACTTACCGGGTCATGCGGTTGAACCAGTGACCCAATGATCTAGTACCTCGACTGGGTCAATAATCGGGTCGGGTTTAATAACATTGATATACACAGTAGAAACATTAAAGTCTTCTTTATAATATAACATTTTTTTGATTAAACAGGAGAGAACTTTTAATATAATATAATATAAAGACTCAATAGAAGACACTCTAAAAAATTAACTATCTTTGTGCTCTGTTTCTTTCGGGGCATGTATCTCATGGGCGTGGTGTATTTATACTTTTACATATTAATGCTTCAGTATAGCATGGCCATTGTTGTTTATTAAATTTTAATGTTTTCAAAAAACAAAGGGGAAATGAGTCACAAGACCGAGTATAATTAATGGGTTTTATAATTCTTATGTAATATGAGAATTGAAATCTCATTGTTGTTTATTAATTTTAATTATGTTTTCAAAAAAGGATGTGTTGGAAGATTGCAATTCTCATGTTAAAATGAGAATTATAAAACTCATAATTAATTAGCATTTAACAAGGATGTTAAGTTTGAGTGGAATTTGAGCTAGGTTAACAATTCCAAGTTTCTTAGCTGCAATTAGTGCTACCTCTATCCTCGTCATGCTCCAAATATGAAAAAGGTGTTAATTTCCCCTCCAACCCTCCCCAAAACACGCAAATTCGAGGTTTTTTATTTTATTTTATTTATTTTATTCTTTTTAGGGTTTGACAATTGACATGAATAAGTATTAAAAGGAAGTATTGATATGAAATTTTTTACGGCAAAAGTTTTCTTATGCCGCAGGCAAATGGATTTGTCTTCCTGCACTAACATAGAAAATAGTGTTTAACTTTTTTCTTATTTTTTTTATAATAAAATGATGGCACCCATTGTTTCACGTATCAGTAGGAAGTTGGGTAATTTTTCTGCTAAAGGAGAAAAGTAAATCCCAAAATTTTATTATATTGATTTTAAAATATGATAACTTATAAATTGCACATCCGGAAGGATATTTTTACTATTAAAATTTTATACTACCAATTCATTACCTATTTAATCACCATTGGACCAATATTTTCTCTTTTTTCAAAGATTTTTTAGCATTCTCTCTCTTTGATTCAATGGTGATTAGATAGTGAGTTAGTAGTAGAAAATTTTGGTAATAAAAATATCCTCCTCTTATATTATTATTACTACTACTAGTGAGTAAGATTCATTGGACACTAGTTTTCAATCAATAACGTATTGAGACGTTCTCATTTGCTACTACAATAAGACAAAATATATTATTTTATATGGGGTTCACTTAATCTCATGTTATATAAGAAAAGATTTCTCATGTTGTAGACACACATGTGGTAGAACCCACCATTTACAAAAAGAAAAAAGAAAATAAAAAAGAGTGTTGCAATTTTTGATGGATCTATTTGAAATAAAATTACTCTTATGTTGCATAGGTGTAGGTTTTCCCGTAAATATGTAGGGTTTTACTTCTCTCATGTTATAGGGGAAAAATTATCTTATATTATGAGATAAATTAAGTGAGGTCCATCAAAAAGTTTTTAAAAAAAGAAGATAAATACATTTTTTTATGTGAGTGTAATGTGAGAGATAAATCTTATCTAACATAAAAGTATAATTTCTCGTATCATGCAAACTATAACATTAAAATGGGAATTAGAGTGGGACACATCACACATGCTTATAAAATTGGTGTAGTACAGTAGTTCACACTCAACGATAAAGAAAAATAGGTTTTTCTAATTCTAAGGACACTTAACCTAGGATGATAAAGAATATATAAAAATTACAATTTGATTACCAAATTCAAGGAAAATCTCTATTTTTTTAGATACATTGTAGAATTAAATGCATCTATTACATAACTACTCACATCACTCACCGCTAGGTTAATTCTAGTGGCTTAGGAAAATCTCTATTGTTAAAGCAACTAGTGTCAAATAGCAATGAGTTGAGAAGAACTACATGCCACTGCATTTACATCAAGGGTGAATTTACAAAATTTCATATCTGCTCCCCCTCTCTTATCTATAGTGAAGAACTAGAAAAATTCTATATCGAGAAGTAGAGGTTTCCGGGATGGCAATAGGACAAATTTCTTTTGGTAGATATTAGAACAGAAACCCGCACGCAAAATGGCCACAACCTTAACTCCATCCATTTGTTCATGGTAAAGGATTGCAGCAACAAGAACAAATGGTAAACTAAGCATGCTAATAACATAATTGAACAGGGAAGACACTACATAGAAATTAAAGGTCAAATATGCCAAGCCAACGCTGCTTCAACCAATTAAGGTCAATATGTAAACCTCTTCTTGCTTTCCATGACTTTATTGATGGGCTGGCCGGAAGAGCGAATGGTGGGAAGAGATCGTCTTCTATGGTATGAGGTGAATAACAATAATAAGTGGGCTTAGACATTACAACCAGTAGGGATGTGCACGGGTCGAACCGAACCGGTTTTTTTTGAAAAACCGAACCGAATTGGTTTAAATGGTTCGGTTCGGTCCAAAACTGGTTCGGTTTGGAAGTGGTTCGGTTCGGTCTGAGGTGAAAAAAATTTAAAAAAATAGAGTTGTAAAAATTAATTTGGTGGGCTTAGACATTACAATCAAATCTAAAATCTTAAGAAATTAGGTGTATGTGTCACTCCACTTATATAGTGCTCACTCATTCAGTCCATTCTTAACCGGTGTAAAACATTTATTTTATCTTTCAAGCCCTGCCCTTCCCCAATGGCAAACAGTCCCACTATGCAAACACATGAGGCAATAAAAAAATCCTCAAGTTAAAAGGAAACACACAGATTGCCCAAACAGAACCTTAATAGCTCTTGCTTTATGAAAATCTGAACTAATGATCATGGATCATAAAGGTGATATTATAACTTGTTTTTGAAAAAAATTCATCCTGCTCTGCCTTATGCATCATCAATTAACCTGGATAGTAGCGAGGAGAGCTTCAATTTCCATATATCACTCTGTTTGTTCACCTATATTAATATTCAGGTTGCTGAATGTATTTAATCATGGGTTTAACAGTTTTTCATGTTGTAGGAGATAAAATTATCTTCCACATATATATATATATATATATATATATATATATATATATATATATAAGAGATAATTTTATCTCCTAGTAAACTTTAAACCCTTTGATCATTTGATTCCAATCAAATTACTGCTTCCAACAGGAAGGCGGTTGTCATATTCTACAACCATGTAGTGGTTACATTGAAATTAATGCTGTCTCTTGTAATTTTTGTTGGTCAAATTTTTTTAAAAAATTTGTTTCCCTGTAGGCCCCATTTGACACATTTATTTTCACTATTCAATGCTAATAAATAATCATGACTAATTATTTTAAAGGACAAGAGATGATGTAAAACTTATTTCACTTATCAAAAGTAGGTATTTGTAACCTAAAATTTTGTGTACTATTAGGAACTCTACATTTAGGATTTATGGATTATGGATATTTTGTGTAATTTTGTGATTACACAATTACGTGAATTTATTAGCACATAGATCTCAAAGATTTACGTAGAATAAAAAAAAACATATGAGCAAAAAGTTATGGCCTTTTGAAAGTTTGTATCACATGTCATTTTCAGATGAGTCGCACACAAATTTTGAGTGCAGTTGGGCCTAGATTTGGGCAAGATCAGTCATGTTAAAAATTTTGTACCACATGTCATTATCGTGTGAGTCGCGCCCAAATTTGAGTGAGACTCAACCTCATTGGTGCCTGGATTTAGGCACGGTCGGTTGTGCTCACTTCTGAGCACGACTAGTTGCTATTAAGAGTGTAAATGAGCTAGTTGGGCTAACAGGGGCTATGACTCAGCATACATTAGGTTAGGCTCAACCGCTCAACATATGAAAAAGTAGTCAAATAAAACATCAACAAGCTTAAAAAAAAAACTAATTAGAAAGTAGGCAATAAGTTTTCTTTTACATGTCGGGCCTATAAGCATACAAGTCGACCTATACTATATTATTTATTTTAAGGAAAATAAATAAATTATTATTTTAATAATTTTGAATAATAAAGTAATATTATTTAAATTATTTTTTTAAATTATTGAATGTTTAATAACTTAAATAGACTAACAGACCTAGGCCAAAGTTTTTATTTTTTAAATATAGGTTAGACCAGACTTATAAATTAGGCCTACACAGAATAATAGACAGTCCATGCCTAAAGTATTTTACATAAACTTAGCTTATTTAGCCAAAATGTAGTCCAACCCAACCTATTTAGACTCCTAATTGCTATACATTTATAAATAGATTTCAAATTGCTACAATTTTGTAATTTTTGTAATATTTTAAATTTTTTTTGCCAATCTTGTAATTATGAAGCTTTATTAATGAAATTTTTGTAAATAAGAATAACTTCTTTATAATTTTAAATTTAACTACACCTGAACAAGTTTTATTATTTTTCTACTCTCAATATCAGCTTTTAAGATTTGAGAAAATTTTTCTTATCTTTTTAAAGGATATAACTGTGTCATTTTAGATCTTAACCGCTGATTTCCGTTGATCGACCATTATAATTTATTGGGTCTAACGGTTTTAATTAGTAATTCGCAATAAATTATAACCATTTATTAACAAAAATTAACTGTGAGGATCTAAAATGACTTAAAATTATATAGTTTAAAAAGATAAATATTTTTCTCTTAAAATTCATATTCAAAATAGTTAAAAAAAAAAAAAAAAGCTGTTTTAAAAATTCACTGAGTACCGTGAACACAGCCTCCCTCACGCACGCTGTATCCATAAAAAAAAAAAACTGTATTCCGTATGGCAGAGTGCAAAACTCAATACCTCGTTTAAAAAATTTTAAGTTCATGTCAAACTCTCTCTGTATATACAGGAATAAATAAGAATTATGTTACATGAAAAAAATTGACATCATGCAACCACTACCGATAACACAAATCTTTGAATTCAATGCATTTTTCATTATCTTTATTATCATTTAGTTTGTCGTTTTCTTTGTACCAAAAAGAAAAAAAAAAGTTTATTTCTGTAATAGGACAAAACCAAAGCATATATATATATATATATATATATATATATATATATATATATATATATATATATATATATATATATATATATATATAAAAAATTTGTATTAGCTTTTTTTATTTTTTATTTTTTTAAAAAATCGCAGAAACATATTTCGAAAGACGAATTTAAATAAATTATATTAGCTGAAAAAAAAAGATATTTTTTCCCATAAATATAATCGCAGAAACATAGCGAAAGACAAAATTCTAGATTAATTTTTCATTGAAAAATAATTTATATTAGTTGAAAAAGAAGATAACGTCATTTCATAAAAAATGGCAGGAACATATTTCGAAAGACGAATTTATTCTAGATTAACAAATTTTTGTATGAGGAGGGATATTCTTACTATGAAAATATTCTACTACCATTTCACTATCTATTTAAGTACCATTGGATCAACCTTTTCACTTTTTTCAAAAACTTTTTAATATTCTCTCTTTGATTCAATGGTGATTAAATAGGTAGTAAGTTAGTAGTAGAAAATTTTGGTAGTTATAAGAATATCCTTCCTTTTTTTATATATGTTTCATCATTTTTATTAAAGTTTGATACGTACGAGGCTGTCAATTGACGTAGAGGCATTAAATTAAGAAAAAAATGAAGGTCAGAGAGGAGAACGAAACTTTCATTCGTGCTTGAAATCGAGATATTATAATATTTGATAGTATAAGATATGATCATATAAAATCTAATTAAATATTAATACTATTCAGTCTTTGTCATGATATCATATAAAATAATATATTATATAAGACAATATCATTTAATGTTTGATATATAATACTAGATAGGATAAAAATAAATATTTTTGATAAAAATACTTTTTATAATCAATTTATATAATTCTTCCAAATATATAAAATGATATTAATTTTTATAGAAATTTATTGATCAACGTGTCCAAAAAATATATTAGTTTTTATAAAAATAAAAAATATCAAATATTTTAAAAATTTATATATTGAAAATTTATTTTTTATTTTAATATATGAATATTAAAATAATATATTAATTATTGAGAATTGCATTGGTTAATACATCAACCCCTTATCAGGCCAAACCCACCCCTCCTAGGCCTGATAAGTTATACATCCTTTTGATGTATAAAGGGATCCTGCTGTATAAGCTTATACTATACGATGATCACACCAAACAATTAAAAATGTCATAGCATATAGTATAAAATAAACTTATACTATCAGGCCTTGTACATCATACCAAATGGGCCCTAAAATGCATAAGGTATGATAGTATAAATTTATAGAGTAAATATCTTATTTCGTCCTTGACAATTTTCACGATGCACATTTTAGTCCCGAACAATAAAAAATGCTCATTTTAGTCCTTAATATTTGAAAAAAAAGGGCCACGTTCGTGCTTCCGTTAGTTGGCATCTGACGGCCCAACTAACGGAGCACACGTGGACCGTTACTTTGCTGAGTCACTGTTAAGTATGCCAGCGTGGAAGTAATACGACGTCGTTTTATGTCTTCTTAGAGTTTTGGATCACTGACCCTAGCATCGAAGGCCCTATTTGGTCCCTGACAAATTTATCGAGACCCTATTTGGTCCTTAACACCACAAACATTTCTCTATCTGTTTTATTTATTTAATTAATGTCATTTTCCATTACTCATAATATGGTTCTAGTTAGCGGTCAGATTAGGGCTTGATTAGAGATGTAGCAAATTATGTTAAATAAACAAGGGGATGGCCTTGACCCTTGAGCCAGTTTAACATCTCGGTATCTAGTATCTTAGTCCTGGTTAATTCTGATCCCATGTGAAAACTATAGGCTTTATATCAAGATATACCATTTATCAATGAGTTTTTATTTGCATTAAGATATTATGGGATAATATTAAATCGCGAATTCGGTTCAAGAGCAAAGCCCCTGGATCTAAACCTTCGTCAACTGATTATGTAACATGCTAGTGACACCTTTTAGCTTCATTCCTAATGATTTGAGGCATGACAGCCGTGACTTACTGAATTTTCAGCTTTGTTGCATGTTTAAATTGGTGTTCTATGTCAGTCATTGACATAAATATTTGTGATGGCAACGCTTATATCTTTATTTTGTGGAAACATGACAAGGCGGTATTCAAGTGTATCACATAGTTCTTCTGGCGACGGGTTAATGGATGAAGTACCTCAAGAATATGCTTTTCTTGATGAAAAACATCTGTCTATAGGTTCTGAGAATAGCACTTTCCATAGAGGCAGCTCTGTGATGCACAATGAACAAATTAGTGCCAGAGAGCAGCATAACCTGGTAGGAACGCCCAATGAATATTACAGGAATAGTCATGAGAATGTGGGTAAACATGCCCAGTCAGCTTCATTGATGTCGGGTAGTTCTTTTGGTGATGAGAAACCACTTACCAAGAGTTTACAAATGGCTGATATATATCAGCATAATAACTCATTTGAGCAAGAGAATAGTTACTTGCATGAAGTGAGCATGAAAAAGCAAGCGAGCAGAAATGAAGAAGATTTCGTGACCGAACTACTTGGTGATGGTGATTTGAATACCAAAAACAATCATCACTTTAAAGATGCATGGACAAACATACAATCTAGAAGACATAATATGAAATCTGGATAATATGAAATCTGTCTTCACTGATACACAGTGAAGATATTTATAGGGTACAACTGTATAACAGACAACTGAATAATAGAATAACTGATCTGAAACAGATTAGTAACTGACAGCTAAGCTAACTGAACCTGAACTGACAAAACTAACACTGAACAGTAGCACAATACTACGTATACTAATACAAGGACAATACTATGCATATTTAATATAGGACAAAAATGGTGAAGTTAAAGATAATAAGGAACCATGAAAATGTATGGAGGCCCTATAGGGAAAATGTATTTTCAGGGACCAAATAGGGCCTCGATAAATTTGTCAATGACCAAATACGGCCTTCGATGCTAGGGTCAGCTATCCAAAACTCCAACAAGACATAAAATGATGTCGTATTACTTCCACGCTGGCATACTTAACGGTGACTCAGCAAAGTAATGGTCCACGTGTGCTCCGTTAGTTGGGCCGTCAGATGTCAACTAACGGAAGGACGAACGTGGCCCTTTTTTTTCAAATATTAGGGACTAAAATGAGCATTTTTTATTTTTCGGGACTAAAATGTGCTTGTGAAAATTGCCAGGGATGAAAAGGGATATTTACTCAAATTTATATTATACGTTATAATATTTTTAGTTTTTTAATGTGACCGTTATATAGTACTATGAAACATCGATACTTCAAAAATTCTGACGTGTCGTGTCCGACACTTCCCGACACTCCAATACTCGTTGAAAAATTCAAAAAATGTTCAAAGATTACGTTGCATTGCATTTTGAGTTCTAACTATTAGATTCGTTAAATTATGATTACGATTACGATTTTATTGAGTTCAATATAAACATTTGGATATCTCATGTTTCTTTACAAAATTGATGTGTATTATAAGTTTATTTTTATTTTTTTGTTAAATTATTGAATAATAAATATAATATACACTAGATAATTTAAAAATATTATATAATATCAAAACGTGTCGTAACGTGATGAAATTTAACATTTTTTAGAATTAACGTGTCGGAGTATCTTGTCGTGTCGTTTCCCGTGTCGGTGTCGATGCAACATAGTATAAGCTTATACAGTAGAATCCCTTAATACCTCAAAATGATGTATAACTTAATCAGACATAAGGGTGTCAGATTAGGCCTGATAAGAGATTGATGTATTAACATTGCTGATCAATGCAATTCTCAAGAATTAATACATTATTTCAATATTAATAGATTAAAGTAAAAATTATTTTTTTAATATATTAATTTTTAAAATATTGGAGATTTATATTTTTATAAAAATTAATATATTTTTGGACACACCGATCAATAGATTTTTATAAAAATTAATATCATGTGACATATTTGAAAAAATATATAAATTCTTTATTAAAGTGTATTTTTGTTAAAAAAAAGTTATTCTTATTTTTATAATATTATACGGTGCATTAAAAAATACTGAATGGTATTATATTGTACAATACATTATCTTATACAATATAATGTCAAACGCTAGATACTATTAAAGTTTAATCAGGTCTTATACAATCGGACTTTATATTATCAGGCATTATCTTATATTGTGCACCAAACATGCCATGAGTAAAACACCTATCCTTGTATGATCCTTTCAATATTTTTCAGTTGATGTGTTGTTGTTTGGTGGGTTTTGTAGGGCACTAGGCCACTAGCCAATTATATGAAGTCCCAATATGTGAATCTGCTGAGAACACCCTTAGATAAGGGATATATGTGATATGGATTGAATTGATTTGTAACAGCCCGTGTTAACCCGGATTGTTAACACACTATCGTATTAAGCCACGCTTAATTAAAATGCGGAATAACTTTTTCTTTAATTCAATTATGACGTCATTAACTTAACCAACTTGATTACTTAATCATTTTCATAAAAATACTGCCTGTATGTAAATTGCAAGACAACTAACTGAATACCTCGTACATAAATATAATGTGTGTATCTAGAACCGCAGGACTACAACATGCAGCCTGGGTCAAAATCCTGATACATTAATTACAACAGCGAGTTAAAGGACATAATCAAACCATGTGGCATGGACAAACCCCATGCTCACCAAATAAGGCAACAATGCCCACAAACAGTCTCAACATAAATAGCATAATCAAAACGGAAAACATAACAGCAGTCAATCCAGCAAGACAGCATATCAGAATATCAGCTCAGCTCTGGCCTCCTGCCACCTGAGCCCTCAACGTTACCTGATCCTGAAATAAGCGTCCCCAAACGTGGGGTGAGATCTCTAACAAGAAATCTCAGTAAGACAAGGGGTCCTCAAGGAGTCTCCACCCCAAGCTCACTTACATGTGTAATATAAGTTCTAAAAACAGTATTACGGTATAAGTTCTAAAATCATGCGAAGCAGCAATTAATCATGTCATGTGTGCTTTCAAATCTACTGGCCAGAGAAATGTAGGAATACGTCTATGCCTACATGAGTACATGGATACTACCTGCACCTCACCCACATGCTTCTCCATCTTGTATGTACTACATACTCAGGATTGCCGTCTAGGTGGACACCACATGCATCATAAAAAGCTCATTGCATATAAATAGCTCAACAGCATTTCCAAAATAATCAAAGCATGTAACACAGCATGCATAAACCCATCCCCATGGGACATGGTGGAACATCAAAATGGCTAAACCGAGGACACGAAAGCTTACCTTGCAAGCTAGCTATCTACGCCAAGAGTCCAACTACTCACAAGTCCACAAACAGCAGTATCACAATCTGATATGGTCCAATAATACATCAACATTTATGCACAACAAGCATATAACTTAAAGACTACGCCTTTCCTTTACGTTTTACGTCTTAAGGCTTCCAACAAGCCATAAGCCCTTAATCATATGATTCTGACTTAGTCCATTTATTACAGAAGTTCAACTTCCTTAAACTTGGATCCACACACACCCAATAGCTTACTGTTCATACAGTACAGCTACTGTCTGCGCAGAACCCAGGATATCCGGATATCAGAAGGGGCATATCCGGATATGCCATATCCGGATATCACACTGGACATATCCGGATATGTCATATCCGGATACCCAGATCCCATATCCGGATATCAATATCCGGATACCATATCCGGATACTGATATCCGGATATCTGTTCGACAAATATCCGGATATCTCACGACAGAATGCAGTTTCTGCATTTCGTGAATATCCATCCCAAAGATCCAACTTTTAACACATGTACACGTTAAAGCATGCATCTTTATGCATATACAAGTTCATTTAGGTGTTGGTTACTTCATTTTAACTTTTTACATGCCAAGACACCAACTTTAAGCATCATAAACTCATGATCATGGTGAGATAACTTACCAAAGTTCAAAACAGAGGCAAGGTGTGCTCTTGGAGCTCTCCCAAGGTTCCTCAAACTCAGCCTAAGTAGGAGCACGAAAATGGCACTTCAAGATGGGTTCTTGCACCACAAGAAGGCACTTTGAAGCTCACAATGACTACCACAAGGTAGCCATCACTAAAGCTCCAAACTCATGCTCACTAAACACCCCTCACCCAGCACCTCCACTCAGAAAAGGTTGCACCACCCTCACCCAAGACACACTCTAGTTGCTTGGAAGGAGGAATGGTGAAGAAGGTAGAAGAAAAGGTTACCACACTCACAAATGATGAAAGAAAGCAATGAAACAGTGCCAAACACTCAGAAGCAGCAGCCTCTCACGTTCATATGGGCATGCCTAGGGTTTTGTGCCCTTAGTGTGCCTATTTATAGGCACATGGCCACTAATCGCGCAGTATTAGCCTTAATCGCAAAGTAAAAGATCTTGATCTCAAACTTCGGATTCTAGACCTACGCATTTTTCTAAGATTTTTCATATTTTTATTTTATTTTTCGGAGCACCTTTCCGGTACGCGCTTTTCCATAGCCAGTATCAGTTCTGGCATCAGATTACGTCATTTTGACTTGGAACTTGTTTTACAAGTCCTACATAATATTCTAGTAATTATCATGCATTCGTTATAATTTTCCGGGATACTTTTCCGGTACGCATTTATACCGAGTAGCAGAACCGGTATCTGCGCTTTTCTTCCGAAAAGCGACTTTCAGCATTCTTACCCACTAACTGTAATTATTAAAGCCTCATAATAATTATTAGGGTCAATTATGGAATTATTTCCTAATTATCATAATTAATTTACTAATTACCTTAATTAGCGGTGCGGGTTCTTACAGGTTTTGTAGGGCACTAGGCCACTAGCCAATTATATGAAGTCCCAATATGTGAATCTGCTGAGAACACCCTTAGATAAGGGATATATGTGATATGGATTGAATTGATTTGTAAGTAAAAATTATCTGATTCAATTTCTTCGGTTTGATTATTTAATTATTCATTTGACTTAATTTTTTTAAATGTGATCCAATCCAATCCAATTCTATTCGATTTGGATTGAATCGATTTTCAATTTTTCGAAAAACCTAAAATTGCAGTCATACAAATCATTAGCTATATCAAAATAAATTCATTCAAAGCTACAAACAATCGAAGAATTTAAGTCTTCAAATTAAAACAAGTCTTAAAACTCATGAGGAGTTAAAATAGATTACTAGATGATGTGCCTCTGCCAAATGTAGTTTTCCAAGTTGAAAATGATTAAAATTAAGTCATAAAAGAGCACTTTTTATACATATTTGCTGATTATATTGACTTTTATATCTCAATGACATTTCTCACCTATTGGTTGAGTTTATATAGGTAGAAGAAGCGGAAACTACGAAAGTGTAAAAAGCTTGGTGACGCGACTCCACACGGGTGAAAGTTCCATGTTGCATCACGTCCTTGGGCCAAATTCCAGAGAATTCTAGAGAGTTGGCACAAGTTGGCGCGGACCCGCGCCAGATTACGAGTTTCACAGACCGTGTTCTGAAAGGGTATTTTTGGAAGAAGGAAAAGAGGCGTATAAATAGGATGTTTTTCACGATATTAGGGATCCTAATTTCTTCAGAACAGTCGTCACACCTGGCCGCTTCAAGAATCAATGACTATCCCCACATACTAACACGAGACTTTTCAGTATGCTTTTTCCTCACTTGCATACTTCCCGGGAAAACTTCCCAGGAGGTCACCCATCCCAGAATTGCTCCAAGTCAAGCACGCTTAACTGTGGAGTTCTTCCGTTCCGGGATACCGAAAATTAGATGCATCTTGTTAGTATAGGTAATACCAATTATTTCTTATAAGCTATCCCAAACTGTGCAGTCTCACACCTGCACAATCTTTGGAATCCCTCTTTTTCGGGTCTCGATTCGATTCATTCATGCATGTAACCCCCCGCTGGAAGCCTGTTAGGAGCCGTTCCTTGTCCGTGCCTCTTTGCACCGGCGATCACTCCCCGCCCTCGTCAGCACTCGGGATGTTACATGCCCACCAGCTTCCGCCTGGTTCGTCCTCGAACCACACCGTACTGGAAGAGAGGCCCTGCTCTGATACCACTTGTAACGCCTGGCCGCTTCAAGAATCAATGACTATCCCCACATACTAACACGAGAATTTTCAGTGTGATTTTTCATCACTCGCACACTACCCGGGAAAACTTCCCAGGAGATCACCCATCCCAAAATTGCTCCAAATCAAGCACGCTTAACTGTGAAGTTCTTCCGTTCCGGGCTACCGAAAATTATATGCATCTTTTTAGTATAGGTAGTACCAATTATTTCTTATAAGTTATCCCAAACTGTGCAGTCTCACACCTGCACAGTCTTTGAAATCTCTTTCTTTCGGGTGTCGATTCGATTCATTCATGCATGTAACCCCCCGTTGGAAGCTTGTCAAGAGCCGCTCCTTGTCTGTGCCTCTTTGCATTGGCGATCACTCCCCGCCCTTGTCAGCGCTCGGGATGTTACAGAGAGCCCTGTGCAGATTCCGATCATCTTTTGTTCTTCATTTATTCAAATTTCAGTTTATGTTGAATATTGAGATTTTAGCCATGATAATGGTTGGTTAGTTCTTTTTATTGTAGTTAGGGTCACAAACCCTATATGAACCCTTCTTACAACGGATTATTTATAATTATTCGTTTATATAATTATCTGTGCGTAATTTATATCTTCTTTATTAGAACTGATCAATCTAATAGTTGATGATAGTCTGAGGGTTAGAACCCTAGATAAGAATATTGGAGTTTTGATCTTGAAAGGGGTAGAATAACAATTTATATGCATGCTAGGAATAGATGTATATTGATTGCAGATGCTTAAATTATTGAGTTCATTGCTTAATGTCATAAGGAAAATCGCAAGGAATTGGGGTTCCAATTGGGATTAAAGGGTTAACCTTGCAAGGAATTGAGGGTTAACTATTAAATATTTTTAGACAATAATTTATCTGAGTAATTATATAAATGAATATTGCAAATCAATCCAAAGTAAGAAGCGTGAATCATTTGGTGAGTGCACTCTAGCTACAATGCCTTCTCATATTTTTACAAAATCAATTTCTGTTTTATTTCTCATAAACAAAAAGCCAAAAATAAGTCTTTACTTTTAGTTCTTGTTTTTGCCCAAATCAACAATATTGGTCAAACCTATTTGAACTCTTCCCATCTTAAAAAGAACGATTATTTGATATTTGACCACAATCCCTGTGGAGACGATACTTTTCTTATCACTGTATTACTTGTGCGATCGGTACACTTGCCGGTGAGCATCACTAGACAATAAAAAAATAAAACAAGATAGTTTGCTATCAATAATACTCAAGATTATAAGTCTACAAAACAACAAGATTCCAAGTCACCATCTTTCAAAAATAATAAATACATAATACATAGTTGGTGCATCTGAGCTGAGTAGGTGGTGGAAGGACCTAGGTTCGATCCCCCACCAATACTACTTTTGAAAGTGGCGTAATATTTGTACCAATTTCTACGATAACATCAGAATCAATATTTAGTGCTGAAGGAAGAGTTCTTGATGCTTATAGTTCTAACTTGGCTGAAGATATCATCCAAGTTTTAATATATGGTAGAGATTGGCTACATAATAAGTATGACTTGAAGAAAAAAATAAAGGGTATAAAAAGGTTTTTTGATTTTAATCATTTTCTTTTCTATCTATTCTTTAATCTTTTTTTTTCTAAACTTACAAATTGTCTGCCAACTTATGTAAACTTGGAATTGTATTTGCATGGGAGAGAAGATGATAAGAAGTTTTTGGCTACTAGAAGCATTATGATGCATTTATTGAATTCATGCAGTTATTTTAATTTACACATTATGAATTGATTTGTTAAATCTGATGAAATATATGTTATTTAGTTTGAGAATTTTACTTCTGAAAGTGACTTAAATACATATTGTGATAAGTTATTGTTGTGATTCATGATTTTTTTTGGGACGTTGAAATTGTGATTTTTGTTTTGATAAAATAATTTGAGTATTTTGTGAAGTTGTTTCATGTTCTATTTGAATGTAAAAAACTAACAGTCTGACGGTACATGGCAGGCCATTTATTTTTTTATAAATGGGTCAAGTCAGGCTAACAATTATACTTGTGCTACTTTATCGGATCAAGTCAAATTGAAATTTTTTTATATAGGATTGGACTTTTTTGGATAAAACGCGGCTCAGCCCAACCCACTTTCACCCATATGCATAACATGTAAATACTTTTGGTTTAGTATTTTTCTAAAGGGTTTAATATTTTTCCGCTCAAGGAGGATAAAGTTATCTCTAGTTATTTAAAATGACGTCATTTTTGGATTAACAATTTTTTTAATTATAATCCTTAAATGAATTAGAATTATAAAAATATTTTGTACAAAACTTGAGATGACGTGTTTAAGTGGAGATAATCTATTTCGAGTGACGTGAGAAATATTAAATACTCTCTTAAAATATGAAATAAAATTATTTCCTGTAATTTAAAATAATATATTTAATTTTTTTTAAAGGAAAAATAAATAATATTTTTAAAAAATTCATATTAAAAGAGAGAAATAACCAATTTCTTTATTAACATACTGTTTTAAAAAATACATGTAAATTCTCAATTCTATTTGAACTGAATGGACTATTAAGTTTTAATTTTTTAATTTATCTAATTTTTTTTTTCATGTTTCAACTAAGTTATTTTAATTTTGATTAAACTAATTTCATTTGAAACACTTTTACCCAAAGATAAATGTTAGTAATACATTATTTTCATTACATTTTTTTTATTAGTCAAAATCTTGATTAATCAGAGAATGAGTTCAAATTATTTAATGAACCCCACACTTATTTTATTCATAAATAAAAAATACGTTAATTTCCCTCTTAGGTTTAGCTGGACGCTTTCCAAATACCTCCAAATGGCAAATCATAGTCAACCAAGCTCAATCTATTACAGTAGTTTTTTTCTTTTTCTTTTTTTGTAATATGCTATTATCAAGCCTGAGGTACGAAGATCTTCCATATTTTCTTATTACAATAAAAAATAAAACAATTTTCATTTTAATATTTCAAAATGAAACAAACCTATATTTTGGTTTTTTTTTTTTTTTTTTTTGTGAAATGAAAGGAATCTTTTTCATCCTAATCCGAATGACTTGCACCCAGCACTTTCTTAGACTTACATAAAACTATGACTTAAAAAATACTTATAATTACATGTATGTAGGGGTGTTCATCAACCGATTCAAACCGCGGTGACCGAACCAAAAAACCGATAACCGAAAAAATTGAAAACCGATTAAAAATCGCAAATTTTAATTGGTTTGGATTGATTTTTGGATGGGTTGATGAAAGCCGATCCAATCCAAACCAATCCAATATATTAACTCCCCTCTATCTACTTGTGTTTTTCCCTAATCATAGCCTAAAAATTCTAAACCCAAGACCCATTAACCATCAACTAAACCCAAGAAAAAATCTAGTCACATCTCATCAACGGAATTTTATCTTTGTAAAGTTTCATATCTCATTACAAAAAAAAAAAAAAAAACTATATTATAGTTTACTCATGCTTTTGTATTTCAGAAGAAAAAAAATTACAAAGCCAACATATACAAAATAAGTTATTTGCACAATAATCATGAAATAAATTTTAAGATTTTCAAAAAATCGAAAACCGATCCAATCCAAACGGAAAAAAATTGGATTGTATCGGATCGGATTTGAAAAAAAAATCAAAACCGAATGGATGATTATATGATCAAACCGAAAGGATTAGATCAGATAATTTTTATTTCCAAAACTGATTGAATCCAGACCGCAAACATCTATTGTATCCGTCACGATCATCACAAAGTTTCACCCATTACCATTCACTGTTTTACTTTTCTCTTTCCCTTCATTTTAGTTGATGGACCGTCATCCTCCTTGGCTTGGGGGAATTAAGTGAAAATATATTCGGCAGATGTATTCAGCATTGGTACATTTTTTTTTTGGTGAATGCATTGGTACATTTTTTATCATATATAAAAAACAACACATTTATAATATTTCTATTTTTATGATTATTTTTTTCATATTTTTTTCTTTTGTTTTTGGTAAAGGAATATTTACTCTTGTTGCAACGAAAATATGCACAAATCCAAGGGTTCATAGAAAGAAATGTAATTGTCTCTTAAAAATAAATGAGTTATTTCAGGTCTCTTCTTTAATATAATAACATTACACGAAAAATTTAGTTATTTATCGATAAATCAATGACTAAAAGTTAATGTAAAAAATTAATTCAATTTAAAAGTTTAAATTGTTTGGTGAGACAATATTAATGATTTATATTTTTTTTACAATTAAAATAGTTATTTTCTGCTAAACTTCATTGGCTCAAGTGGTAAAGTGGTAAGAGGCTTGTGTCTCTATTACCAAAACAAACAAAAAAGTAATTTGTGTCCTTAAACAGTGCTCTTGAGTTCGAGCCATGAGAATGAAAAAAAATGAATTTGCGAGAGCTATCCCCTTAATAGGATCCCTCAGCGCTCGGATTGGATTAATCCGAAGGGTGAATCGATTGGTCCAATATAAAAGAAAATTATTTTCTTTTTATTATATGAGTTTTATCTTAAAATTATATTTATTTATTTATTAATTGATGACCGAGATTTTAATATACATTCTCATATTAAAAAGAGATATAAAAGGTCTCAAAAAGTAATTATAAAAGGAGACATTCTCATTTCAAGTTAAAAAAGGGTATATATATTTTTTTTGGAGATAAAAAAGGGTATATTTAATGTGATGGTAAGGTTCTTAGTGGACATGTACACAAGATAAAAGAAAAAGGAAGATTTCACCAAAAAAAAAAAAAGGAAGAAGTTATCGGTGAAATAATTTTAAGAATTTTACGTTTAAATTAAGTACATCTAAAGTTATAAATGCATGTGTAATTATATATTCAACATGTTGCATCACCTATTCATCTAGGATAGAAATAAAACAAGAGTGAATCTCACTAACTAGAAAATGAAAACCACATTATGATATGCCTTTGAATTACGGGTGTGAATATGTTAGATTAGATTAGGTTTTGATTTAAATAGGTGAGGTTGGTGTAACAAAAATTTAGATCTAGCATATCTTGTTAGTCTTGTATAGGCCTAAATTACAAATCTGATTTTACCTATATTTAAAAAATTAAAACCTCGACCTAGGCTTCTTAGACTATTTAATCCTATTAAACATTCAATTATTAAAAAAAAATAACTAAAATAATATTACTTTATTATTCAAATGACTAAAATAATAATTTTATTTATTTCATTTAAAAAAAATAATATAATATAGGCCGCTTATAGGCTTATAGCCCTGACATATATGAAAAAGTCTATGATATGCTTTCTAAATAGGTTTTTTAAAAAACATAGACCTGTTATATTTAACTATTTATAATAGACCAAAACTGATCTAATATAGATTAGGTCGTAAGCCCATGTAAATAGGCCTAATCCATTTTGGTGTGATGTATAAGGCTTGATAGTATAAACTTATACTATACGTTATGACATTTTAAGTTGTTTGATGTGATCATCGTTAGGGGTGGTAAACGAGCCAGGGGCCTTTCAGGGGCCTTTGGCTCGGCTCGTAAAGGCATGAGCTCGTTTAATAAAAGCTCGTGTTGGAACCAGGCTTGGACTTGTATAAAAGCTCGTTTAATAAAAAGGCCTCAGGCTCTAATTCATAAGCTCGGCCTTAGAGCCTCCCAGGCTAGCCTAGTCTATAAATATTTATTTATATTTTTTATACTACTTGTAATAACTCTCTCTCTCATCAATTTATTTCACCCCATTTTATTGGTTTAACAGACTTTTTGAATGATTTTGTTCTATATTATGCTATTTGGATATATATTGAATTTATGTATATTTATGGAATTACTAGTGTTGTTCTATATTATCCTTCATCCTCCTTCACACAAACAAACCCACAAAACTCATTCGTTCCACTGTGCACTGCTTGTTTGTGTCAATTTTTTATTTTTTATTTTTGTTGGCACTTTTTTTTATAATGGGCTAAGATAATATAACTTGTTATCTACCTTCTCTCACTTTAATTTTTATTTATTTATTATAGACTTTGTAAATTATTGCTGCAAATTGGAAGCTAAGGTTTCTATCTGGAAATTGATTTTTTGTGGGATTTTGTTCTCTTATTTTTATTCTTTAACAGGCTAAGACAGGCTTCACACAGGCTTTTATTTTTTGTAAATAAACCAGGCCACAGGCCAATATTATATTCGTGACAGGTAACAGGCTAAGGCCAGTCGGACACGTTTAAATACAAGCTTGGCCCGTTAAGATCAAAGCTCGGCTCGGGTCGGCCCGTTAACACCCCTATTCGTATAGCATAAGCTTATATAGTAGAACCCCTTACTACATCAAAATGATGTATAACTTAATCAGGCCTTATAAGAATTGATGTATTAATATTGTTCACAAGTACAATTTTCAAGAACTAATATATCATTTCAATATTAATATATTAAAATAATTTTTAATATATTAATTTTTAAAACATTAGAGGATATTATCTTATACAGTACCATACCAAACGCTAAATAATATTAAAATTTAATCAAATCTTATACTATCAAACCTAATCCTATTACTATACACCAAACATTCTCGCCGCTTCCCTATTAGTTAGTTAGTTAGGCACTTAGTTTGCTGATCTCTTTAGTATTTTTCTTTTTCCGTTGAATTCAGTTGTCTTTACTTAAAAGTTTCAAGACAAAATATCAGAGAAAATTTATTTATTTTTCAAAATTAGGCGAGGAATATAAAGTCAACTAATGTGAAAGATTTATTTAAGTAAAAAAAAAAAACCTACAGACTCGCCAATTATTAGGGTAAAGTTTTAACTCTTCTTGAGGTTTTCAACAACCTCTTATCCTTACCTAATTTGTTTGTTAGGTTATAATTTTTCCACGTCCCCAATAAAAAAGTGTGTATTTTTATCAGTTTTTTTTTTTTTGTCAGTTTTTCAGCGTGCAAAATTGTAATTGAAAAGGCGTCAAGTGCCAACCAGTTTATAGTTCAACAAACATTGAATTTAAGAGTAATACTAATTTTGCTTTTTCGGGTTTTGAGGATATTTTTGTACTCTGCACTATTTAAGTGAGAGATTACTGTGTTCGGAATATAAAATAATATATTTATCATTAATTACTCGAATCAATTAATAAAAGATTATTTAATTTTAATTCGTGATCTCAAATTTGAGATTCTGAAAAAAAATTATTTTGGTAAATGTATTAAAACTTAATAAAAGAGTTTTGCTGCTAAAATAGTCGAAATCAAATTTAAATCAATCATACTTCCTTCTTTTCTCTCTTGATTTTTTGGTTGTAAGGGCAAGGGCCCAAAACAACAAAGCAAATAACACAGAATCTTTGATGAATCTTTTAATTTTGGAATCAATATTACTCATATACATTACTTTTTATTTTTATTTTTTTTGGAGATACTCATATACATTACTTTGACTCTATTTTAACATACCTACTCTCCTTATATTGAAGTGTTTGAAATTCCGGAAAAAATTCAAGTTTTTCAAATACAAGCCTTTATAGGTTTGAATTTTATCTTCTTTTCGAAGAACTTGGCCAAAAAGAGTCAAGTAGTTGCAAGATGAGATTGCCAATCCTGTGAAATTCAGTCTCCATCAACTTTTACACATTTCCTATCATCTTTAAATTGGGGTGATTATATATAATTTTAAAAAGTCAAGTAGTTGCAAGACGAGATTGCCAATCCCTATGAACTTATGCATTACGGATTGTATTATTTTGAAAAATAATTTTAAATGTATTATTTAAATAGTTTATCTTTAAATTTACATTAATACATCTTTTTGCCTATAGCATCAGAAGGCCCCCAAAACGTGGCATTTTTTTTTCATCCATTTTCATCACAAGAAATTCATATTATTTGTTTCTTTTGACATAATAATGGTAGGTAAGTCACCTTAGCTACCCTTCGTTGTGCAAGCCAACTGAAAGTTTGCTGTATTCATTGTGTGCAGTAAATCTTTGTGTTACTATTGCACTTAGATTCAGTGCATCCTATCAATGAGAGCATTACACATCAGAGGAGAGAAAAAAAAATTTGCAGAAATTATTTTTTGACTGACATGTATATTTTCATTGGTGTGATGTACTGAATCTTTGGTATAACAGTAATACCAAAGATTTATTCGTTAATGTGCTAAGCAGGTTCGTGCCAACCACCTATGGGTCAAATTATGTAAACGTGTCACTTCCTCCACCTTAGGATGTAAGTAGGTAGGATAAATGGCCCTTCTATTTCCTAAAGTTACCACATTTCATTTTACCTTATTAATGATATGAATAAAGCTGGACTCAATTGACGGTCTTTTATGTTTCTTTTTTCTTTTTTATTTTCAATCCAAAAAGTGTGAACTTTCTGTGATGCTCTAGCCTTTCTACATTCGGGTGAGTCTTAATTCCTTATTCATCTACTAAAAATTGTATACTCTTCTTTCAATACTTTTTTGGCATATTCTTCATACTAATTGACTTTGAGTAGAAGAGTTTATATTTTTTTTCGGTTAAAGAAGAATTTATATTTTAACTAAATGATGCATGCTTGAAATTATGACATATATATTAACCATAGATCTATTTTATTCCTTTTTTTATAATTATTTTATTCCTTTTTAATATTATTGATTGATGTTTATACGATTGATGAAATTTGGCAGTGTCAGAAATCGTGCATTAGGTACTTCATAGTCATGGATTCAAGTATTGAAACTCAGAATGATGAAACATCAAAAAAGTTTCACACTGAGCAAACTCTGGTTGATGTTGAAGACATAATTAGCAAGTTACATGAAAGCACTCTTGGTCACATCCTGTGTTTCCTTCCAAC
>JAVKPL010013782.1:0-76425 GCA_032173675.1 Gastrolobium villosum | reverse complement strand
TGAAAATGGTAAGTCGGTTGAGGTAACAAAGTATAGAGACATAATTGGTTCATTATTATACTTGACTGTTAGTAGACCAGATATAATATTTTGTGTTTACTATGTGCTAGATATCATTATTGTCCTAGAGAGTCTCATTTAAATGTGGTTGAAAGGATTATGAGATACTTAGTAGGGACTATGCACTTTGGTTTATGGTATCCCAAGGGATTCTCACCTACTTTGATTGGTTATTCTGATTCTAATTTTGGTTATTGTAAGTTGGATAGGAAGAGTACAAGTGATACTTGTCATTTGTTTGTGAATGCTTTAATCTATTGGTATAGTAAAAAGCAAGTAAGTATACCTTTATCAACCACCGAAGAGGAATATGTTACCGCCAAAAGTTATGTTGCTCAAGCCTTATGGATGAAGCAACAACTTCAAGACTATGGCTTTTCCCTTAGTCATATATCAATTAAATGTTATAATACTAGTGCAATCAATTTTAATAAGAGTCGTATCATGCATTCAAGGACAAAGCACATTAATATTAGACATCATTTCATTAGAGACCATGTTCTTAAAGGAGATGTCAATATGGAATTTGTAGAATCACAAGCTCAATTAATGGATTTGTTCACTAAGCCATTATGTAATAATCAATTTGAAAAGTTAAAATTGAAATTAGGATTGCTAAATCCCCTCTCTTATGTTTATGATTTAATGATTAGCAATTATATTGATAAATTTGAATGTACTCGATTGATGTTTTCAATGCTCTAATACCATATAATGATGATATAAGTTGACTTAAATCATGTTTAACTCAATTTGCAAATTAAGTGGCAATTCTGTAAATACTGAAAACTCTGGAAATTTTACTATTTTAAGTCGTTTTTTATATGTACTTCATGATCTCGATGATAAATTTTGAAAATATGAGCTTAGTTTGACTAGAAGTTGACTTTTTATACTTTGTGCCATCTTCATGTTTTAACGCTTCTTGATATTGCCAAAAGGAGGAGAAATATGTTGAGATTGAGAAATTTATAATGTTTCCTCTATTATTTTCAAAAGGGTGAAAATATGTTACGTTTTAAAAAATTGTTGATTTTTGTTGACTTTTTATTATCAAGTAAGGGGGGAACGTATAGTTTGGGGGAGTACCATAATGCATATTCTGTAAATTCTCATGCTACTAACTCCATTTCTCAATGAAATGTTTGTCATCATCAAGGGGGAGATTGTTGAACCATAGGTTACCAAGACCTTGAAAGTGAAGTTTTAATGATCACAAAACACTAACAAAGCAACAAGAAGCTCAACATAGATACACAACATGGAAGGCAGTGCAACAAGTCTCAAATGGTACAAGAAGACCAAAGCAAAATGTAAACATGAAAGGACTACACAAATATGTAAAGTCAACCTAGAAGTCAAAGTTTTCAAGCTTATACAAGTACTAGAAGTCTCAAAGTATGAAGACCTTTGAAGACTCTCATGTGTATATTATTTGTAATAAGTTTAGAGAGTCTTAGAAACCTAGAAAAATGAGTTTATTGAGCTTTAACTTGAAGGTTGCATCAATAGGCAATAAAATAATGCATAAGTGACATATATACATTGATCATGCATAAAAGACCACACACATATAAAGAGTTGTTATATAAGTGTGAGATATGGGGTATGCAAAAAAACTTCTTCACTTGCCCTGCCCTTGATCTGACCCATAAATACCTATTTTTTGAACTGGATGTAAGTACTGACCTTACTTTTATTTGGGTCAGTTTTAGACCAGACTTGTTTTAATAATGACCCATTGACCTAAACTTGACCCATACCCGTTTTAATAATGACCTATTGACCTAAAACTTTTGACAGAAACTAGATTTTATAGAAAATTTATTTTTGTAAAAATTTCATTAGAGAAAAAATTTCGTCGCTTTTTGACAAAAAGTATTTCGACGAAAAAATATTTTTGTGACGAAATTTTCGTCGTTTGCAACGTAGAAATTTCGACGAAATTTTGTGACCAAACCAAGTCAAAAACGGGTCAGTCGGATTTGACTCACTTCAGAAACCAAGTCGGACCCACTTCAGAAACCAAGTCAAGTAAGATCCGAACTGGTTATGAACTAGTTCAAAAAAATTCAAACCAAGTCAGACAAATTAAAGCGGGTCGGGTCAAAATATGGTCCGACCTATAAAAACCAAGTTCGTGTCGTTTGAGTCGGCACAAGCCCCAACTCTGACTCTGACCCAGCCCATAGAAACCCTATACATATGCTAGAAGTCACTAGCAACTATTTACAACTCATTAGAAATCATTCAGACCGAAAAGTCATCAAAAAATTGGCTTCTGATATAAAGTAATCAAGTACTTTCTTAGAGTGTTCGATTACCTGGGTTCATTGAAGAAGTAATCGATTACCTAAAGAACAATAATCAATTACCTCATTGCTTTGAAGAAATAATTTGATTATCCCACGAAAAGTAATCGATTACTCCATGACCTAAATGACTTAACCTCTAAGTAATTCAAAATAGTATATGTCCAACGACTAGCAACTCAATAGGGCACCTATATAAACACTTTTAGGGGTTATGAACACAAGATTAACACTGGAAAATACCAGAACACATAGAATTCGAATTGAAACCCCATTTGGCTTAGTTTTGCATATCTTTAGAAAAAGCTTAATTACTCTTTCGTTTCTTTAATCTTTTTCTAGTCTTTCTTTTAATTCTGAACTTGTGGAGGTCACCCTACATCTGCTTGGAAGTTTTGAACTGTTGAAATTGGTTGTGAGACAATTGGAGTGATCCTAAGGGGCTTAGGTTGAGTTGATCAAGGTGTGGTCATAGACTAGTAAAATTCTAGATGTAAATCGATTTCTTCAAATATCGGTTGGAAGTTTGATGATAGTGGAACGATTGGCATAAGTCTGGATGTAGCTCTCAAGTGGTTAGAGAGTGAACCAGGATAAATCTTGGTGTTTTCTTCTCTTTTCCCTATCCTTTTAATTTCCGCTGTTATTCTCTGATTTGGTATGCTGTCAATGATGTATTGAATCTGTTTAAGGGTTGGGGATTGTTTGTTTTTAGATTGAATTTGTTTTTACTTGATTTCTTGAAAAAGGGTGTTGTTTTTCATTGTTTCTTACAAAAGAAGACACACACAATTCCTATTGTGTGTTTGTCTAGCCATTATTTTCTTTTCAAGAACATACTTTAAAATCGAATGGAAAACTAATTTTTTGATGATTCTTTAATGGGTAAAGTGTGTGTCATTTTAAAGAATGAAATGTTGTGTCATTTTAAGAGAGAGAAAGAGATAGTAAAGGAGGAGAGAGAGTTGACAAAAAAATAAAGGTGTGGGTCCCACCTCTTTGTGAGAGTGAAAGAATATAAATTGTGTCATTTAAAAGGATAAGCATTTTTCCATTCTTTAATTATACATAGGGAAATCATGCTCTTATGCGATATGAAACATATTCTTTTTCCTGCACAAAGATCATTTTCTGGCTAGCCAATTTTTTTAAGTGTGGGACCCACACTTGATTTATGTCTGCTATAGGAGACAATTGTAACATGAGAAAAAACAGACCCTTATATATATTGGCTTAAAAAATTACAATTTTTCTTTTCTTTTTTTAAAGCTCAAACACATGATAAATTAGGAAGCACTTTGTTTTTTGAAAAAATAGTTTTTTTTTTTTTTTTTTTTAAATATATCTTCCAACCAGCTCTAATAACGCTGTGATTTATCCATAAAAAAGAAAACACACTTCTAAACAAACTTTTCATAAATTATGAAGTCAGCATAATTATTTAAAAAATAATAATTGGGTTAAACTACTCACCTATGTGTAAAAAAATGACTTGGTGAAGGAAAACATTTTACATCTATATGTGTATAACAGACAACAATTGACAATAGAAAGAAAGAAAAGCAAGTAGTCGTTCACTCACAACATTTAAAATCACTCAGTAGAAATTGTCATTAGAAAGTTCAGTTTAGAACAAATTATTTATCTCTTATAGTCAAAGTCATACATGTAACATATCCATGTATTAAATAGTGACCCTCGATCATTATCTGTTTAGAGGCACTTTGTTCATGACGACATAAGCGTCGAAGAAGGAAAAAAAAAAAAAAAAGTACCTACGGATTTAAAATATTGGAAAGAATATTGTTAGTACTAAAATCTTCTACTACCAATTCATTACCTATCTAATCACCATTGGATCAATATTTTCTTTTTTTTTTCAATTTTTTTTTAACATTTTCTCTTTGATTCAATAATGATTAGATAGATAGATAGTAAATTAATAGTAGGAATTTTGATAATAAGAATGAGGAAAGAGAGAGAATCAAAGAGAGAATGTTCTACTACTAACTTACTACTACCAAAATTTTCTACTACTAACTTACTACCTATCTAATGATCATTGAATCAAAGAGAGAGAATGCTAAAAATTTTTTGAAAAAAGTGAAGAAAAGTTTTTGAAAAAAGTGAAAAAGTTGATCCAATAATAATTAGATAAATAGTGAGATACTAATAAAAGATTTTAGTAGTAAGAATATTATTTCTCAATACCAATATCTTACCTCTTAAAATATTCCAAATTGATTGGATTGTTTGGCACGTGAAGATTAATACTACAATTGCCTAAGCATAACGCACGCGCAAGCTGAAAGTGTTGCAGATGGATCACACTAGCCAGGAGGACCTGTATTTGCAGTTGTTGAATTCAGTTACGGATTTGGAAGTTGTTATAACTCTCACGTTAACCATCACCATCACCGTCATCATCGTCTGCACCTTCTTCTATTCTAAGTTCCACTCCCAAATCCCATTTTCTATGCCAAACCCTAAGATTCCCCATTCAATTTCGCATTTGATTTGAATTCGAAGTTTGCTCCTACGATGGATCCCGAGAGAGGATCGTCCATGGATTCCACCGAATCAAGGTGGGTTTTCCAGGAGGACGAGGATCCGTCCGAGATTGAGGAGTACGACGCTGCTGATTTCCGACACCAGCCTTGTCGATTTTATATACCTTCAGTGTTATGTTTAGGAAGGCCCCTATTGATGGAAATGAAGATATAATTGGAGCTTTATCACTTGTCTTGTACATTTTAATCTTGATTCCCTTAGTCAAGTATGTCCTTGTTGTTCTGTGGGCCAATGATGACGGTGAAGGTATGTTAGATTGAGTATTTTAAAATCAACCTTCACTGTTCTTTTCTGTTCTCTCTCTTTTATAGTTGTTTTAAAACTACTGCAGGAGGTACATTTGCATTGTACTCCTTGATTTGTCGTAATGCTAAGGTGAGTCTTCTTCCCAATCAGTTGCGATCAGATGCCAGAATATCTGGCTTTAGACTGAAGGTGCCTTCTCCTGAGCTTGAGAGGTCTTTAAAAATCAAAGAAAGTCTAGAGACTTCGGTGACTCTGAAGAAGATTCTACTGCTATTAGTTCTTGCTGGTACTTCTATGGTGATAGCTAACGGGGTTGTTACACCAGCAATGTCAGGTTACTCACTGCTTTATGTCATGTATTTTGTAACCTCTTCAGATTTTTTTTGTCATAATATGTTTCGACTGATACTAATATCATACTTGTACTGACATGTTGTTGCAAGTTTTCATGGCCAACTGTTGTTGTTAATAGACCCATTTCTTTTGTTTAATTCTTCATACTTATTCATACTTATATATTTTTTCTTTCTTTCTGCAGTACTATCATCTGTTAATGGTTTGAAAGTTGGGGTAGATGCAATTAAGCAAGGTATTGTATTAATTGATTAATAAAATCTCTTATCTGTAATGGTTAATACCTGCATTTGATGTTGTTATCCATGGACACATCCAGAGAATTTAAGACTTCTATCTTTTTTCTTCTTTGGAATAAATTATCAAAGCTTTTCCTTTAATAACAATAGCTTTTGAGGCCTTGTTTTGGTATGTAACGATGTCTCAACTGTGATTGGTCCTAGCATTGAGCAAATTCAGTCATGTGCTGATAGAATGTTTATGCTGTGTATGTTAATCCAACCCAAGTGTTATATTATGGGATGTGATTCCTATAGTTTAGGTAATTCTGGTGGAGACTGTAACAGAAATTATCTAAACACTAAATATTATATCACTTTTGTAGTTGGATTGATATTCTTTTTCCTTGATTATGCAGATGAAGTGGTGATGATTTCTGCTGCCTGCCTTGTCATTTTGTTCAGTGTACAGAAGTATGGAACAAGTAAAGTGGGGCTTGCCGTAGGACCTGCTTTGTTTATATGGTTTTGTTTTCTAGCGGGCATTGGTATATACAATCTTGTCAAATATGACAGCAGTGTCTTGAGGGCATTTAATCCTATTCACATCTATTATTTCTTTGCAAGGAATCCAACTAAAGCATGGTATTCTCTTGGGGGCTGTCTTCTGTGTGCAACTGGTAAATACATATATGCAGGATCATTGATATGGTCGATACAATAATATATGTTCTGTCTTGTCATGTATATTTGTAGATTTGATTCTATTGGTGTGTCTGTTTCTATCGATTTTAAGAAAATGGTGGTAGCATGCATCCAGCATCAAAAACAAATCAGGAGTATTAAATTGTGGGATGTGTAGATTTTTCGTTGATTACAATCAGAGTATGATTTTGCTGAAATTTATGAGCAAATTTTACTGATATTAAAAAGTTTGTTCTATATGCCAATGAGGCTTGGCTTAATTGGTAGGATCAAATAATACCGGCAAAAAGGTAGGTTTGATTCTTGCTGGTTGTCTTTCGTTCTTAGGTCATTGGTAAGTACCATGTAAGCTTTCAGTGAGGCTTGTGGCATGTCCCAACCTTGGAATGAGGCAACCTACCCCTAAAATTTTGTTCACCAAAAACCACTCCCCGTTAAACCCGACTAGCGAGTGTGGGGTGGAGGAAATCCTTGTACGCAGCCTTACCCTTGCATAATTGCAAAGAGGTTGTTTCCTGGATTTGAACCCATGACCTTTCAGTCATGAAGGAACAGTTTTACCACTGCTCCGATTCGAACCCTAAAATTTTGTTCACCAAACAAAAAAAATCTTGTTCTATCACAGTATCCCCCCTGCCAATAATCTGATATTGTAATATGGTGAATATGAAATTTGCATTTAATTGTTGCTTCCATGTACAAAATCTCTCCAAGTATTGATTAACGTTGTTACTGGATCATGTTACAGGATCTGAAGCTATGTTTGCAGATCTTTGCTACTTCCCTGTTCGATCAGTTCAGGTAATGAATCATGTCTATGTTATAACTATCATGGCTTCTGTTTCTATTTCTTTTACTTCCTTTATCTTCTTATCAGCTAATATATTTATGAAACTGATGGTGGTTTGTTTGTAGCTTACATTTGTATTTCTTGTTTTGCCGTGCCTACTATTGGGTTATTTGGGTCAAGCTGCATACCTTATGGAAAACCATGCTGATGCTGGTCAAGCCTTTTTTTCTTCTGTTCCAAGTAAGTGTTAGTGTATATTTGCTTCTGCACTAGTGTTTAGCATTGTTTACGGTGGCATGTCTTTACCCTTTACAGAATCTTTGCATAATACTATTCTGTTTCTGCAGGTGCTGCATTCTGGCCAACTTTCCTCGTTGCTAACATTGCTGCACTAATAGCAAGTCGAACTATGACAACAGCCACATTTTCGTGTATAAAACAGTCAACTTCACTTGGTTGTTTCCCTCGTCTTAAAATAATTCACACATCTCGGAAATTTATGGGCCAGATCTATATCCCTGTCATAAACTGGTTTCTCTTGGCTGTTTCTCTGGTGTTTGTCTGCACTATATCCAGCGTTGATGAGATTGGAAATGCATATGGTAATTATTTTGCTCCAATTTTTTTTTTTATTTTGTTAAATTTATCAGCAACACACACACACACACACACACACACACACACACACACACACACACACACACACACACACACACACACACACACACACACACACACACACACACACACACACACACACACACACACACACACACACACACACACACACACACACACACACACACACACACACACACACACACACACACACACACACACACACACACACACACACACACACACACACACACACACACACACACACACACACACACACACACACACACACACACACACACACACACACACACACACAGATATATATATATACCACTTGTGTAAATAATGTCACATTTTCAATTAGGGATCAACTAAATAGAATAGGCTGCTTGAGTTGCTTATGGTTCTGCAATTACTTGGAAAGGCATTGAACTTCTCCCTTATTATCCTGGATATCTTCAACTCTTGTTTTAGAGGATCCAATTTCCTTTGAGAAACCTGCTGAGTGTTTGAAAACCATCATTGCGCAGTTTTTCAAACGCTTGATGCTCAGAAAAATGACATTAAATGACATTCTGTACAAATATAGATATAAATACTTCTATCTGCAAGACTTTTTAAAAGGTGTAATGTCACATTTTCAATTAGGGATCAACTAAATAGAATAGGCTGCTTGAGTTGCTTATGGTTCTGCAATTACTTGGAAAGGCATTGAACTTCTCCCTTATTATCCTGGATATCTTCAACTCTTGTTTTAGAGGATCCAATTTCCTTTGAGAAACCTGCTGAGTGTTTGAAAACCATCATTGCGCAGTTTTTCAAACGCTTGATGCTCAGAAAAATGACATTAAATGACATTCTGTACAAATATAGATATAAATACTTCTATCTGCAAGACTTTTTAAAAGGTGGTGGCTATCATTTTATTCCAAATGGATTTGTTCAAACATTGCTCCTTTTTTGGGGGGTATTTACTAGTTTAGGGAGATGGAGGTTATCCCATTCCAAGGTTAGGATATGTCACAAGCTTCCATGAGGGCTTATTATGCTATTTGATCCTCCCTGTACCCACCCTCATTGGCCAAATATTGCTGTTTGATTTTGAAGTTTGAATTTGTAAAATGAATAGATCAATAATAATTTGATTCTGCAAGCTTAGATAGGGGGAGGGTGTTGAGCTTTCTTTGGTTGTTAGGCACTGAACTCACATTTGTTAATACTGTATTATAATTAATATTTAGTGTATTTGTTTTCAGCTGTTCGTTTGTCGTCTTTCAGGCATTGCTGAGCTGGGGGTGATGATGATGACCACTATTTTAGTAACTCTTGTTATGCTCCTTATATGGCAGATACACATTATCATAGTGCTGATTTTCTTGGTGGTCTTCTTGGGATTGGAGTTAACTTTCTTTTCGTCGGTTTTGTGGAGTGTAACAGATGGAAGTTGGATTATATTGGTCTTTGCCACAGTAATGTTTTTTATAATGTTTGTATGGAATTATGGAAGTAAGCTCAAGTATGAAACTGAAGTCAAACAAAAGCTTTCAATGGATTTAATGCGAGAATTAGGCTGCAATCTTGGGACAATTCGTGCTCCTGGGATTGGTTTGCTGTATAATGAGTTGGTCAAAGGAATTCCGGGAATTTTTGGGCATTTTCTAACCACACTTCCAGCAATACACTCTATGGTCATATTTGTAAGTATCAAGTATGTTCCAGTTCCGATGGTGTCTCAAAATGAGAGGTTCCTTTTTCGGCGAGTCTGCCAGAAAAGCTATCATATATTTCGTTGTATTGCCAGGTAAGAAGCAACCTCTTATTTTTTACTTTACTTTACTTTACTTTTATTTATTTATTTTGTTTTTGCATTTTGGGATATTTGTGTATTGTGTACCAGTATTATATCAGTGGAGGTGTGAACTTACTTCCGGGCTTAAGTGGTTTAACTTAGGAAAAGCTGGATGGATTGTGAAAAAAGAAGTTCTAAGTGGTTTGAAACACGTGCTATTGCTTTACATTAACATTTCTCAAAGTAATAATTTAGTGAAATTATATAGGGAAAATTAGCGAAGATGGGATTCTTGGCAAAAATATTTATAATTCCGGAACAATTATAAGTTGTTAAGTAAAAAAATGTTACACATTAGTCACTCATTCGATTTAGTTATATTTGGGTAGTTATTTGCTCATACGCTGGAAATATTTTTATTTCCAAGATATCCTTTTTGTAATCTTCCCAATAATATATACTATCCTTGTGATTAAAATGTCTTCTTATTTTATAAGTTTGATCTGAACTTTTATATGTCAACAGGTATGGGTACAAAGATGTTCGCAAAGAAAATCACCAGACTTTTGAGCAGCTGCTGATGGAGAGCCTAGAGAAGTTTATACGTCGTGAGGCTCAGGAGAGGTCACTTGAGAGTGATGGGGATGATGATACTGATTCAGAGGATGAGTACTCAGGTTCTAGGGTTCTTATAGCTCCCAATGGGAGTGTTTACTCACTAGGTGTTCCTCTTCTGGCCGATTTTACGGATACAAACAATCCCATTTTTGAAGCAAGCACATCAGAGGAGGTAATAAGGCCAGCGTCTCCTAAACCCCCAGTGCTTGATGCAGAGCAGAGTCTTGAAAGAGAGTTATCTTTTATTCGCAAGGCTAAAGAATCTGGAGTGGTTTATCTTGTTGGTCATGGGGATATTAGGGCAAGGAAAGACTCTTGGTTTATGAAGAAGTTAGTTATAAACTATTTTTATGCCTTTCTGAGAAAGAACTGCAGAAGGGGGATCACGAATTTAAGTGTACCCCATTCACATCTGATGCAAGTTGGCATGACTTACATGGTTTGACCATCAAAATTCTACAATCCAAATAAAACAAATGCCACGTAATTTGGAATTCTAGTTTGGTAGCAACGAGTGGATCATGTTAAGGTCTCATTTTGGAATGCTCTTTGCTTGATCATCACTTCTTTTACTGAATATCTTTCCAGGTCATCATCTGGAAAATTCTCTGTGGTTCCTTATGGCTGTGCGCTTACACTGTGGATGTCTGGGATTGGAATAGGCTGAGAACAGAAAGAAACAGATATATGTAAAATTATATCATTAAAAGAAATTGTAGATCGCCATGTACACCTTATGGTTGCGTCAAATTCCACTTCAATGTGGTAAACACCGAGTTTTGTACACCAAGCATCTTAATTGAGATAAATTTTCCGAATTTTTTGCCGGGTCTCATCTTTGACGTCGCATTTTAGTGATTGAAATTGAACTTAAGTAGGATCATATTTTCTATTTGAAATAATTCTCTGTTGTGCTTTTTCCTTGGTTATGATGCTTCATAATTGATCTGAAAACTTTCCCTTACCCTAGTTGCTAGTTGGTATATTGAGAGGGAAGGATAGTAGGAACAAAATGCTATATACATAGATTGGGGAAGGTTATATTTACTATTTTTTTTTCTTACTACCAAATCTTAATTGTTAATTTCCGTCAATATAACAGTTATAATTTATTAAAAATTAAAAATTAATTAATAAATATAATCTAATAAATTATAACCGTTAGATTGATGAAAATCAACGGTTGAGATTTAGTAGTAAGAAATAATAAGAAAAACTTTTATATTCCACTTGCATGCATAAATATCCTATTTTTATTTTTATTTCATCTTCCATATCCATTATATAGTTTTATTTGAATTTATAGGTATTATAAAAAAAAATACTAAATTGGAGATATTTTGAAGACAAATTTAAAAGGATTTTATTCAAACCCAAAACTTATTCAAATTTCAAAATTCGTCAAAATAATCAGTTTATCTTCATTAAAAAATTAAGGAGTTTGTGGTTTGATTTTTATCCTTTTAAAAGATATAAATTATGTCATTTTAGGAGAGAAAGAAAAACACAAAAAATGAAAAATCAGGAGAAAATAAGTGATTTTCTTTTCAATTTAAATTTTAAATAAACAATATTATTTTATTTTTATCTCTCTTTTTAAATGAAATAATTTTATATCATTTAAGATGACAAATATAATTTATCAAAAAAATAAAATAAATGACAAACTTTTTCCGGCGTTTAAAAGCCTAAAATAACTTGATCTATAAACAATAGAAGACCCATGGTATAACGGACCCGTCATCGGTAAAATGTTGCCGCAGAGAAAACTCCCAAAAAGTGACCAAATTCCATTGAGAATTAATGAGAAGTATCTTGAAAAAATCTAGCTCATCACATCAATTGCTTGATTATTTACCCACTTCTCTTTGATGGTGTAATTATTTCATTTTTATTCATTCGGTTTTTCGTTAGTATCGTTTTCTTTTCATCCTTCAGATGACCACCACAAGATGGAAGGGTAGAAGTGTATACTCCTGCCATGCTCCACCTGGTCACATCAGGACGGGGAACCTCGTTTCCGCTGTGTTAGTGCGTCTCCATCTATCATCTAATATGGATACTTTATTTTCTGGTTTTGGTGTGCCAGAACAGAATCCACACGAATTTTGGTCTTCTTTGGCAATGTGCCACGTATTTGTTTCTGCTTTGAGGAAAATTTGAATCTCAAAAGTAATGAGTTAGTCATTACGCCAATGGAACTGAAACCCATGAGAGCCCCTGCAATTGATGGAGTCAGCATAGTCCCATTTATAGGAAGTAAAACTCCAGCTGCGATTGGAATCCCTACCTGTATAAAGATAGAAGTATAATTACACCATGACAGTTGAATAACGAGAAAACTATGAATAGAAACATTGAAGAAAAAAAAAAGGTCAATCAGTCGGAAACTCAGTTGAATTTGGTGAAAGAAATGAACAATCCAATATGACCGAACTCCTAGTTCCTTACAAAATCAACGTCATGTTGGCCGGGAAATGCTAACAGAGTAAAGAAGGGTAAATCACATTTAATTTAGTTGCTCAGTTATGCCTAAAAGTTGTGGATATGTTTAAGTAATATTGACTTATAGTATATGATGTAAAAGAAAGCTCAAAATACATATAACATACGAAGAAGCAATGTTAATAATAGATTTGACAAAAGAAATAAAACAAGTTCAATATCAAAATTGTTACATACATGCATCAAATAATAAAGAAAGCAGAATTTGGATTTTCCCACATAGAAAACTTTTCTTTGTATACTTGGTAATCACTTCGGGGTTTTCTCCTCTCCCTTACACAATAACCTTGTTATTCATCAAATAAGAAAAAGAAAATAACTTCACAATCAGAATTCTTTATCACCTGAAATGTCAACTTGAAAAATGATAGAGGTTTATACAGTTATCTTGGTGCATACACAAATGAAATGCACAATGGACAGAGTAGCAACCAGGCAAAGGAGAAGACTGATTATGACCATTCGCGCTAGTTGCATGATAACATTTTTGTTAGCAGTAATATGGTGGTATTGGATGTTAGTCGTTAAAGGATGGTATACTCATGATATTTTGATATGGAGCGTTGTATTCCTTCAATTAAAGGTTCTTTTATAGATCTATCATAATATAAAAAAATGCTCAGAACATTTTTCAGGTTTCAACAAGTAACTTTTCAGGGAAAAACAAAAATCAATTTCTATCAAATGGCAAATACGGCAGTAAAATAAGCACAAGGAAAATTATTAGTTATATACTTCACCACAATCCCTTTTATAATATAACTGTCCTGATCAATTTAAATATTTGGACAGCAGAAGAACTTACAATGTTGTATATGAAAGCCCACCAAAGATTTTGTTTCACGGTATTCATGGTTAGCCTGCTAAGCTCCAAAGCATCTAGTAGCTGAATAGAAATAAACAGATTAATTACCTAATATACTGATACAGACCTCTTAACAAAGAACCGATTCACACTAATATTTCTGGAAAAAAGGTTCAAATCATTGTATAGATGGATCTGTATTTGTATTCAATTTGTATTTCTATCACTCCTTGGAACAAATTAACAACACACTACTCAATGTATCTCAAATAACAAAACAAATGTTGACATGAAGATAAAGAATAACAAGAAAAGAAGATAATGAGGAGTATTCGAGAGACTCCACGCTCTCCTAATTCCCAGTCCCGAAAACGCTACTTGGTGGTTACTACAGCACCATGCTTCCCCTTTTTAACCAATTGGTGCCAGCTCCACATTCTGTTGGAGGGTAGGACGGGCATCTATTGCTGTATTTGTTGCTGAGTCAGCACTAGAGCCCACAACAGAGGCCCAAACTCTCCTATTTTTATCTCTTTTGTATACTTTAGTGGGCTGGGCTGTATCAATACTTCCCCCCATTTTAAGAACCTTGTCCTCAAGGTTGAAATTGGGGAATTGGCGATTGATGACAGAGAAAGTCTCCCATGTATTTTCAAACTCCGGTAGATGAACCCACTTGATTAGCACTTCCAAAGATCCCTTGCTGGTTCGTCTCCACTGCACCAATGATTATGGTTCCACCTTTAACTCCCATTCTTCTGTTAAAGCAGAAGGCAAGGGCTGTGAATTGGGCCGAGGACATGTTGCCGGCTTAAGGAGCGATATATGGAACACAGGGTGGACCTTGCAATCATCCGGTAGTTTCAGTTTATAAGCTGACTCACCAATGCGGTCAAGAATCGGATAAGGTCCATAATAACGTGGGCTTAACTTTTCATTAACCTTACGAGCAATAGTCTTGAGCCGGTATGGTTGTAACTTTAAGTAAACAAGGTCACCAATATTGAGCTGTAAATCCCTCCTATGTTGATCAGCCTGCACTTTCATGCGGTTTTGAGCCTTTAAAAGCTGCTGCTGTAATTCAGTTAGGATGAGATTGCGTTCACGAAGAAGCTGACAAACAGCATCAACCGTTGAACCATTCTGAACATTTGTAAAAACATTAGGAGGATCACTACCATATAAGGCTTTGAATGGGGTCATGTCGGTTGAGTCCTTGTGGGTGGTGTTGTACCAAAATTCAGCCCAATGTACCCATTTAGGCCAGCTTTTGGGTTTAGGACTACAGAAACATCTCAAATATGTCTCCAAACAGCGATTAACCACTTCCGTTTGACCATTTGTTTGCGGGTGATAAGCCGTACTATAATGTAACTTAGTGCCGGCACTTTTGAATAATTCGGACCAAAACGAGCTCAAAAACACTCTATCTCTATCCGAGACAATGGTGAGAGCGAAGCCATGGAGTCGAACGACCTCCTTAATAAACAAGTTAGCCACATCTTTAGCCGTATAAGGGTGACTTAAGGGAAGGAAATGAGCATACTTGGTGAGACGATCCACTACTACAAAAATTGTATCAACACCATAGGCCCGTGGCAGCCCCCCCACAAAATCAATGGAGATATCAGCCCAAACCCGGGTGGGTATTGGGAGGGGTTGTAGCAACCCTGCAGGGGAAAGATTTTGAATCTTGTTTTGTTGGCAAACCTCACAAGATGCCACATAATTCTGAATGGTACGCTTCATACCTTCCGAATAGATTAGACTAGCCATCCTCTTATAAGTACGGAAATAACCCGAATGACCCCCTACGGACGAGTCATGAAATTCTTTGAGTAAAAGAGGAATAAATCTGGAGTCTTTAGATAATACTAACCGATCCTTAAAAAACAGCCTCCCACCTGTCAATTTAAATCCCACATGTTGTTGTGGATCAACCATGAGATCTTGCATGATTTTTTTGAGCTGTGGATCAAGCTGGACCTCAGTCTCCCATTGAGTCAAATCAGGCAATTGTATTTGAGACACCACGGTCATTTGCATTTGCCTAGAGAGAGCATCTGCAACCTGATTTTGTCTTCCCGGATTATACTGAATTTCGAAATCATAGCCTAATAGCTTGGAGGTCCATTTTTGTTGGTCTTCTCCCAGAATCCGTTGTTCAGAAAGGAATCTCAAGCTCTTTTGGTCAGTTTTAACTATGAAGTGTCTTCCCATCAAGTAATGTCTCCATTTCTGTACCGCAAACACAATAGCCATCAATTCCCTTTCATATACTGACTTATTTTGAGCCCTGTGAGAGAAACCTTGGCTGATGTAAGCCAAAGGCCTATCATCTTGTGTCAGCACTGCTCCTATACCCCGCCCAGAAGCATCGGTGACCACTGTAAACACCTTAGAGAAGTCTGGTAGTGCAAGAACCGGTACTGTACTCATTAATTCCTTCAGCCGTATAAATGACTGTTCAGCAAGATGATCCCATTTAAACCCATTCTTCTTTAGTAAATCGGTCAAAGGCTTGGCAATTTTGCCATAGTCCTTGACAAATTTTCTGTAATATCCAGTGAGCCCCAAGAAACCCCTTAATGCTTTAACATTCTTTGGGGCAGGCCAATTAACCATGGCACTAATCTTATTCGGATCTGCCTGAACTCCCTCAGCCGAGATAATGTGCCCCAAGTACTCCACATGCTCCTTTCCAAAACTACATTTCTTCCTGTTAGCCAGCAGCACATGCTCACGAAGGACTTGAAAAATCTGTTTCAGATGAGCTAGATGTTCCTCACGGCTTTTGCTGTATATAAGAATGTCATCAAAAAATACTAAAGCAAACTTCCTGAGAAAAGGCCTTAACACATCATTCATAAGGGCTTGAAACGTAGAAGGAGCATTGGTGAGGCCAAAAGGCATCACCAAATATTCGTAATGACCTTCGTGCGTCCTAAATGCAGTCTTGGGGATGTCCTCCTCCTTCATTCTGATTTGATTGAATCCAGATTTCAGGTCGAGTTTGGTGTACACTATTGACCCTCCTAACTCATCCAGCAACTCATCCACAACTGGGATAGGAAATTTGTCTGGGACAATCAACTTGTTAAGTGCCCTATAATCGACACACACCCGCCAACTACCATCTTTTTTTTTAACAAGAATCACAGGGCTTGAATAAGGACTAACACTGTGTCGAACCATTCCATTATCTAACAACTCAGTAACTAACTTTTCTATTTCAGACTTTTGGTAGTGAGGGTACCTGTAGGGTCGAATGTTGGGTACCTGACTCCCAGGCTTGAGCAAGATGGCATGGTCCTGTGTTCGTTGAGGAGGAAGGCCACAAGGTTCTCTGAACAGATCCTCGTATTCCAGTAACAACTCTTCAAGCTCTCTCCAAGACACGGACCCATCACCCTGTATCGGACTCGATTCCCCTGATTCCAACAGAAAACCTTGACCATCGTTCCTAAAAGCCTTGACAATAGACTTCAAGGAACAAATAGTCTTACATAAAGAAGGATCACCCCTTATTACAACCTCCCCACTTTCCCCTCTGTATTTCAAGGTCAGTTCCTTGAAATTAGCTTTGATCTCCCCTAATCCGGTCAACCACTCCAACCCAAGCACCACATCAGCTCCCCCCAACTCAAATAGATACAAATTTTGAGTAATCAGAGTCCCCTGTATGTTAACCGCAACACCAACGCAAACCCCTCCGCAACTGACCTTGTGTCCATCGCCGACAGCCACCTGATACGTGGGGGTCTCCGTGACTTCTAGCCCAAGCGCATACGCCAACTCTCTTCGAATAAAGTTTCTCGAAGCACCGCTATCCACTAGAACGACAACCTTCCTTTCTCGGATCTCCCCCCACACCATAAGTGAGTGGTTCGACGAAAGACCCATGAGGCTTTGCATCGACATGTGCAAAGCTACCTCCTCATCCTCCAAGGCCGCTTCTGGTGTTACGTCAGGCTGATCGTCTTGAGCCACGACCGGATCTCCTCCTTCGTCATCGAGAATCAACAAGTGAAGTTGTCCCACCTTACACCTGTGCTCGGGACTCCATTTCTCATCACACTTGAAACACATGCCCTTCCTCTGCCTTTCTCGCCATTCCGTCTGAGATAGTCTTCTGCTCGTACTCCCTTGGCTTTCGTGCGCGCGACCCCCAACCTCAGAAGAATTAGGGATTGCAGATCCCCTTGTAACATTCGATGCCCTAGAACCTTCTGCGTTAGTGGGCTTCCAGTTCGACGCGCCCACGCCTGTAAGCGATTGGGCCCCAAACTTGGACTCATTTGGGCCCTGGCCCATTCGTTGGGACGAGTTGTGTTTGGAAAATAATTGGGCCCGGCTTGCTGGCCCAACTCCTTCTTCACACCACGCCTGATTTCTCTTCTCTATCTTCACCGATAGCTTGATCATCTCCGTCAACCCAATCATGGGGTACATCAACAGCTCTTCACGAATGCTGTTTTTGACCCCGTTCAACCAAGCACCCTTGAGCAATTCATCATCCCCAAACCGTAACGCCCCTACCACCTTCTCGAACTCCATTCGAAACTCAGCCACCGTCCCAGTTTGCTTCAACGTATACAGAGCACGGTAGGGGTTGTCAAGGATATCTGGCTGAAATCGACCGATGAGCTCCCTTCGAAACTGTACCCAAGTTGCATTCGCAGCATTTTGATCCCACCATTGGTACCAATGTAACGCCTCTCCTTCAAGAACCACCATCACCGCGGCAATCTTCTCCGCCTCTTCAACGCCGTTCAAGACAAAATACCTCTCAACTTTGCTCAACCAACCATAAGCATCCTGGCCAGTGAACGTGGGGATTTCAAGCCGACGTTGATTATGGTTAAACGGGACCCTTCTCCGTTCGAATCTATCACCGTCCCCGTTCCCTTCGTATTCGCGGTCACTGTGCTGTGACCTTCTGCTTCCTGACCGACTTCGACCTTCTCTCTCTTGCATTGTTTGGGTTATTGTGTCCAAACGACGCAAAATTTCAGCCAAGTTCAGTTCGGTAGCTTCCATCCGACGTGCTGCCGTTTCTTGCCTCTCGTCGTTCCTGCGTTGTCCCTCCTCCAAGATGACTAACCGTTGATCCATTTGACGCGTCACAACCATCCACAGAGCTCCTAGATCGGAGCTCTGATACCACTTGATACAGACCTCTTAACCAAGAACCGATTCACACTAATATTTCTGGAAAAAAGGTTCAAATCATTGTATAGATGGATCTGTATTTGTATTCAAATAGTATTTCTATCACTCTTTGGAACAAATTAACAACACACTACTCAATGTATCTCAAATAACAAAACAAATGTTGACATGAAGATAAAGAATAACAAGAAAAGAAGATAATGAGGAGTATTCGAGAGACTCCACGCTCTCCTAATTCTCAGTCCTGAAAACGCTACTTGGTGGTTACTACAACACCATGCTTCCCCTTTTTAACCAATTGGTGCCAGCTCCACATTCTGTTGGAGGGTAGGATGGGCATCTTTTGCTGTATTTGTTGCTGAGTTTGTTGCTGAGTCAGCACTAGAGCCCACAACAGAGGCCCAAACTCTCCTATTTTTATCTCTTTTGTATACTTTAGTGGGCTGGGCTGTATCATAATCCTTGTTGTGTTAAACTACACAACATTGGTTCTATTATATAGCAAACCAATTGAAGAATACAATGAGACACACACAATGTGGGACTTCTACACTATTCTAACACTAACACTCTTAACAATGATTTGTTATGTAAAGGACACCATGATTTGTTATGTGGCTTTTACTGATTTGTTGGTACCTAAGGAATTTAGCTCGATCGTAGGACATTAGCCTTTGGCATTACTAATATTTAACTTTTGTAAAACACTGGCTTATGATTAAAAATGATTTTGATTGATAAATTGTGAATGCTATGATTGAGGCAAAATCTGACTGAAGGAGAACTCATCTATTTGTCTTTTATTGATATTGCTTCTCTCAGTGGCTATTTAAAAGAAAAGACGACAGTGACTTAGGTCCATTTTCACAATGGAATATAACAGGAACTTACAGAGGTTTGTATTCTTTACTGACCTAGGTGTATGCTTGGTTTGCTGTTATCTTTGAGTCGTAGCTTTGGTCTGTTATTCAAATGTTTAGTGTAAGAAGTTGCGCAGCATTGCTGAGCGTATGCTTCATGCATGGTTTGATGTATATTAAGAGAAGATTTTTGATTGGATAACAAAGTAAATCAAAGCCCCCAAAGTTACTGCTTTACAATATTATGACATGAAAGTTTTTCTTTTGTGTGACTGCTTTATTTTTTGTGAAAGAGTTCATGCTTTAATTGTCCTTTTTTTAGTACAAAACGTGTTTAATTACTATGCCTCTTACCTTTGGACAGATAATTTACTGGCAAAGGGAGCAGCATCTATGTAAACTAGGATGCTTGCTCCCATGAATTAACTAAAACTTAAGGCATTTGGACAGATCATGTAATTTTAAAAATAATTTTGTGCAATTTACTGAAATATGCTTCAATTCTAAATGGTTTCTCTTATGTTTGAATAAACTTACTTTGTTCATTTATTGTTTAATGAGTTTGTAAGTTTGTCAAAGTCTGAGGATGTTTGTATGATGACCTCTTGAAATGCAGGGACTTGGAAGTTTTTAGATACCACAAATGGATCTTCCAGGTTTCCAGATATCAGAAAAACAAATGGCAATTCCTTAATTGAATTAGTTAGTACGCCCACAAAGATAACTGGAGTACATTATGTCCAGGTGAGATGTTGAACTGTTTAGCTAATTTCGGAGGAATTCAGCTTACGTATGTAATATAGTTTCTTATTTTTTCTATTATAGAGTTTAAAATTTTAATTATTTATTTATGTTAATATGTATTGGAAATAATAATGGATTCTGCTATTGCTTAAAGCTAGTGAAGTTCCAATGAAACTTGTCCTCTTGATATACTGAAGAATTGTGCCAAACATCTCACTTCATTCTGTTTTTGTGTGCCACATTTATGTTTTCATTTTCAATTTAGTTCAAGATTTGTTCTTAAGTTGTTATCACTCTGGCTTCATTTAAGGGTTTTAAACTGTAGTTTCTACCATTGAAAAGTCAGCTTGTGTTTTGTATTAGGTTGTCCGAATGTGGATTCTTAGATGTTTTTATTAAATGGAGGGGGAATGGGATAATGTATGATTGAAGCTCTTCCTTAATAACTCAAACTTTAAGAAGGTTGACTGTGATAAGCATTGTCTATCTATCTGTTTTCTTAATGATGGCAGTTCTGATGATAATGAGCTTTGTACACTACACTTGTTTGAAATTACTCGTAAAATTGATGCCGCAAGTGTTCACATGCATTTGGTGGATAGTAACATTACATTTATGATTTGTCTCTACTTTCTAGCTTCTCATCTTCCTTCACTTTCTTCGTCTCCATAACGCTCTCTTTTGTGTGTGTGTTTGTGCGCGCGCGTTAAAAAGTGAGTGAGTGAGAGCATTTATTTTTGTTTTTTTTTTAATATGCTTGATAAGCACTTATATCAATATCAATGTCAACAAAAACATTTATTCTAAACTAGTTGAGGTTGACGGTCAATGAACCCAAATAAAATGCAAGAAAAGATTGAGGGAAAAAGAAAAAAGGAAAAATGAAAAAATAATAGTAATAATAATAAATAATAAAATAAAATGAAAAATAAGAGAGAAAAATAAATAAGAACTTGTTATTTGGATTAGAAGAATAATGATAAACACTTCAACATCAACAACACTTTTATCCCAAATTAATTGGAGTCGGTGGTAGATGAACACAAATAAAAAGTACAGAAAGATTGAGGAAAATAAGAGAGGAAATGATAAATACTTATATACACTAAAAAAGAAAAGAACTTGTTACTCAGTTAATGGAATGCTTTAATTGTTGCACATCAACAGTTCAAAATCAAACTCATCTAATGGTCCTTGCCCATCACATGAAACTGCCTTATGCTATAAGACTCTGTTCTGTTGGTATAGTAAGGTTTTAGACATATTTGGACAAGTATCTGTTTTCATATTTCAGGGTTAGAGAGGCTTCTAATCTGTAGAGGTCCTAAACCTTTCATGGATCATATTGTGTACTGAGTCTGTCTCTGTTGCTGAATCAAGTGTATTTTTTCCATCTACTTTTCATTCTTCTAATATATGGGCATACGCATAGCATAATTTGATCTAGTACTGAACACCATATATTGGATATCATGAGCCAATATTTTACCCTTCCATCTCAATATAGAATAATAGTATCACTATATTAGTGAAAAAATTTAGTTCAGTCACGTCAATCCTTATTACTGTTTCAGTAAAATAATGATTATTCTTCTATAAAACTTAATTCCTCTTTTTCTTGCTTTTTGTTGTTAGGGGGTAGTTATATTCCATGATGTGTTTGAGAATGAATACGATGTTGGTGGTGCTCAAATCAGAGTAGAAGGTGTATATATATGGCCTTTTAGACAGCTTCGAATGGTAGCCAACAGGTAAATTTCTTGGATATCATCAATAGGATGTGCAGATCAAGTTCATATTGATATCAAGTTGTTTAAAATTTTAAATTTCTTTTCGTCCTAAATTGGCATTTCATCTTAATCAGTTCTTTAATTCTCTGTTGTACTCGTTCAACTGTTTATTTTATTGTCAAATCCTGCTTGCAATGAAATACTGATATTTCCTTAGAGTAAAGCGTATAATACCTGAATGTGCTGAAGAGTTTCTTTTGTTTCCTCCTCTTGCAGTGGAAAAGAGGGAGAGTTAAATCAGGATGAAGATTATATTTTATCAAATCCATATCATCTGGTAACAATCTTTCTTGATGTATCCTTGATCATTTACATTTTATACTCTGATTATATAGCATACAATAATCTTAATTAACAACATGTCTGATTTTGGTGGTAAATTTTGTTTCTGTTGTTTAAACATGTTTATTACTCTATAATTGATATTTCAGTGAGAATGAATAGCTTCTATCCAAATTGTTATTTGTTTTCATGAGCTTGATTTTATATAGTGTCATGAGTTTGCCAGTTAATGCTAATCTTTGCTTTGTTGGCGTAATCATACTTTCTGTATAACATTTTAAGCTGGAAGTCAATATATTGTATATGTTGTAATACATGCCTTCCAAGGTTGTATGATATTCTCTAATAAGATTCTCATCATTTGAAGTGTAATCTTTCAGTTTAAGTGACCATATTCAAAATTTTCAATGGTAGAATCCTTTATTATCCCCTCAAAAACTTGCTTAAGACCATATTTGGGTTCTTTAAAGCAGGACATGGATGTAATTATGTAAGTTATACAGTTTTGTATCATTTAAACAGATTCATTTGAGGATTAGCAGGTCCTTATTTTGTTTATATGATTGTAAAGAAATGTGGTCTTTCTAAGTGGGGTTTCCTTAACAAATATGAAGAGGGATTGGCAACTTTGCTCCATTGTTATTTTCTCTTTTTCACTGTTAGTTTATTTTCCCTTGTTTCACTTTGGAGGATTCCTTATGCCCCCGGTTACTTGTACTTTTCTCCTCTTCATCTTAACAAATTTCTTTATTTATAAAGGAAAAAAAGTGAGCATTCAGAATACTTATTTGTTACATATATGGCTTTCTGTACACAGCTTGGAGTTTTCTCTTCTCAGGTACTGCCAGATTCTTCGCGAGATAAGATGTGGAGAAGAAAACATTGTAATTTATCTAACATAGTAGTATTCTTTGAAGGGATTCCCTCCCTGACCCGACCCCCTTTTTTGTGTAAATGTTGTAGTTGTATCATTGACTGCTATTTTTTCTCTAACTGCAGCCCTGATGGAGAAACATTGTAATATTGAAATTGCTGCACAAGTTTCACACTTGCCATCATCAAAAAATGGTACTTGTTTCTCTCAGCACATGAATACTTTCTGCTCCTTTATGTTTTTCTCTGCCTCAATGAACCTGTTCACTGTTTCAAAGCCTTCTTTTTGGTATTCTTTCCATTCTACGAAGGAGTCTTTGTCAGACAAAAAGAAGGATTGGAGTACACTGATTATTTTCTCTTTTTTTGTATCGTTTTGTATCATTTTATTTAGCAGGATTTCTTATCCTCCTTTCTTTGTGTACTCTTTCCCTTTTCTAATAATATGACTTCTTTTATAATTTTATCTTTAGTGTCCATGGTGGAATGCCAATGTGAAACTTATGATCACATTTAATATTACCAATTGCTTATATTATATGCATATAAATTGTAGAAGAATTACATGTACATTACTATTTGAGTCTTCACCATTTTTATATTGATTGGGTGCTTTCATGTTGTTGATGAAAAAAATCATATTTTTGCCTTTATGATTAAACAAATTTTATATTACTTTTTATAGAAGGCGAGCATGATCAGTTTCATTTAGAAGGGTTAATGGAGAGTCCCTCTGCTGATGATGATGGGGACTGCTTCTCACCATTACTATTAAATGCAACTTCTGTTAGAATTGAGGTCTACTATAACAAAGCAGTGAACTATACCTTGATGGTTACTTTTGTATCCTTCAATCGTGGATATTCTTACAGCTTTATGACTCTTTTATTTTCCATTACGGTATGGGCTCCTTAATGTACATATACCAGATATCTTTCTTGCAAGTTCTTCTATTGATTCGTCAAATGGAGCATAGCAGCACTCAATCTGTAAGAATTTACCTTAATAAGAGTTTAATTTGAAATTTCACTTACCATAGAGTTAATGAATGGAATTAATATAAATTTTTTCAATATTTGGATAAATGTACCAAACATTATTTGAAAGTCCACATGTCATATATTTCTTAATTTCATTATAATTTATAAGATTATCATAGAAAATTAATATGATTCAGATATACCTTTACAGGGGGCTGCTAAGGTTTCAATATTAATGATTGGCCAGCAAGCAATAATGGATGCATATCTTTGTCTTTTACATCTGACTGCAGGAATACTGGTTGGTAAGTTAGGAATTTTCACAACTTGAGATTGCTCTGCAGGCTGTTCTCACTCCCCTCCCAAAGATATCTGTGTTATGTTTTTAGACGCTGAAGTACCAGTTTTGGGATGAGATAAATATATCAAAAGGTCCTTTCTAATTGGAAAAAAGGCCTCGAGAACCCAATCCAATTGCAAATGGAAATTTATACTTGGATGGTCAGAACCTGGACACTCTGCCTACACTTTTTATACTGATTTGCACCTTTTAGCCAAATCTTATTCCCTGTAATTCAATCCCTAAAATGTCACTCTTTTCTAGTACAACGTCTAATCCCAAAAGCACTCCAGAAATTTATAGTATTCAGGTTTCTTAAATCTGTTCCGTGTCAAAAGATCAATTTTTTCATGGGGGCATCATAATGGGCGAAGAAGATTATTAATATATTTGTTGAAAACACAGTGCTATCTTTTCATATTCATTGTAATATGGCTTTATCATTGTTGCAATGGGTGGGACTTCAGTTACTAATTATCTTCTTTAGTAATAATAAGATTGTTGGCTGAAGAATTGTTGCTGCTTCCTGCCATGCAGAATCCTTGTTTAATGCTTTTGCAACTGCTGCATTTTTCAAGTTTGTGGTTTTCTCAATATTTGAGATGAGATATCTCCTTGCCATCTGGAAGGCAAATAGGCCTTTGAGTAATGGGGAAGGTTGGGAGACAATGAGGCGTGAACTTTCAGTTTTATACAGTCGTTTCTGTAAGTACTCATTTAGAATTGAATATTCTGTCTGCTAAATGATTGTGTGATCTCATCAACATGAGTTTGAGGATTCATAATCAATTTAAGTTATTTCCTGAGATGTTAAGCTTTGATAGTCACTCTACTACTTAGGAGCCGGTCAGCTACTCAGCTTTGAGTTAAAACTATATTTATTTCTGTTTTACTGATCAATATTCAATTCCATCTTTTCAGTTTATTGTTGTTATTTGGAAAGGAAAACCATGATGCTTACTTGAAAATATTATGTAGATAACTAAAATGGAGTAACTGCATGTTGATTGTCCCCATTTGAATTGCTCTTTAAAATGCTGCTAACTATGAATTTCGTATAGTTTTTAGAGGAGGGATATTCTTACTACCAAAATTTTCTACTACCAACTCACTACCTATCTAATCACCATTGGATCAATATTTTCTCCTTTTTCAAAAACTTTTTAGCATTCTCTCTCTTTGATTCAATGATGATTAGGATAGGTAGTAAGTTAGTAGTAGAAAACTTTGGTAGTAAGAATATCCTTCCTCTAGTTTTTATTATATTTTCTTTTGGGCCAACATAAACCTGTGAACTTACATAAACCTGTGAACTTACAGCATTGTATTAGCTGAGAATCACCATGTTAAAAATAAGAGGTACAGAATGGAAAATATCTCATAGTGTAGTAAATATATATATTATCATTTGAGCTAGTCCTATTTTGTATCTTAGATTCTTAAGAGTGTCCATATCCAAAAAATTTCTAACACACTCTTCTGTTGAAGATTGCCGGAGAACTCTAGCTATATGTTTCCTGTTGTTTCAACTTATGGAAAAAATTCCTTGTATGAAAAAGAGGATTTCAAATTTAACTATTTAACTTCTTTTGCAGATGGGATCCTGTTGGGAGGCATTCTACTCATGTATGAGTTCCATAATTATTTGAGACCTATTCTTCTTCTTATGTACTCCTTTTGGATACCTCAGATAATCACCAATGTCATTCGTGATTCACGCAAACCACTGCATCCTCATTATATCGTAGGGATAACTGTTACTCGGCTAGCAATCCCATTTTATATTTTTGGTTGCCCTATCAACTTCATGCGCATAGAACCAGACAAGAGCTGGTGTGCTTGTTTGGCTGTATTTATTTGGCTTCAAGCAGCAATTCTTCTGCTTCAGCACTATCTTGGGTCGCGATTTTTCATTCCTCGTCAGGTTGGGCCCAACTGTCTTCACAATACTTTCTAACCACTGATACATTCAGAATCCTTAAATCTAATTGGCCTTTATGAAAGACTTAGTTTTAACGAAGCACAATAGCATCATTTGATTCATATAGTGGTTCGTGGGGTTGTATATTTTCGTTGTCCTAGTTTCAGTTAATCATTTGAAGCATCTCATAGACATTCTACTTGTATGAGCTCTATTCTCATCTTTGGTAATTTTGCTCCATATTATTGATTATCATTTTTTTTTCCTTAATTTGATCACGAGCATGATTGTGTGGTAAAGATGGACAATAACACTGTTATCCTCATCGTTTACGATAATGAGCTATTGACCACTGCCTCTAGCTTTTCCTAACAGAACTCAAATCATGATCCTGCATGTTACTTTTTTTCTGAATTTGCATGAATGGTTCTCTCTGAGTGTAAGTTTATCTTCATGATTTACAGATCCTACCCGAGAAATACAGCTATTATAGGAGGTTTGATCAGGATACAAGACATTCTACAGATTGTGTTATTTGCATGACAACCATTGATTTTTCCCAAAGATCTAATGATTGCATGGTATGTGAATATGAAGATAACCTTTATCTATTGGGAAAACATTTTCTCCTTTTAAAGGAGAAAATTTTTCTTACTAGTAACTCAAAGTATAAGTGGGGCCTACAAAATAGTGGAGAGAGAAAAAAATTCAAGGTGGGACCCACTTATGCTATAAGTGACTGGTAGGAGAAAATGTTTTCCCCCTATCTATTTGAAGTAAACTTCAAAATATGGATTAAGTCTAATGCAAAGACTCTTACTTACACAGGTGACACCTTGTGATCATTTCTTCCACTCTGGTTGTTTGCAAAGATGGATGGATATAAAGATGGAGTGTCCAACTTGCCGTCGCTCACTGCCACCTGCATAAAGAGCTTTTCACTGTTTATGTCAATAGGATCAACTAACCCTCCTTCAACTTGATAGTTTTACTAATATGCTTAATGGCATCCAAGTTTTACTTTGTTTTGCTTTTAATATTACAAGAGATAAATTAAATCACACGGACTTTGGTGGTCACTTTTTTTTTTCTGATGTTAGAAATTTTGTAATTTGATTTTTACACCTTATTCCATATGCTGAGAGTATGGTTTTTGTACATATTTTGGAAAGGCAACGAACGCAATTGTAATTTTTTTTTCTTCTTCTAAATATGAATATATTTTTATTCTTTTTTCCCTTGTGATTGTCCAAAAATTGAAATTGACATTCATTTATAGTTTTTTTCCTTTACTCTCTTGCCTTATCTTTTGAGTTCAACAACATTTGTTAACATGATTTCAACTTAAGCTCGTGATTAGTTTTCATTTTTTTTAATTAAAAAAAAAATGGCTTCTTATCCATATTCAGTACAATCGCACCTGAAACACAATTCCTTATGTTCTCATAATTTTGAATCAAGCGGCATTGGTTTGCAGCTGATTATTTCAGTATTTTTAATGGTTATTTATCCAAAATTTTGTGGATTACATATTCAACAACAGATGATAAATTTTTTGAACACCATCGTTGGCTAACAGTGCATAAGTTACCCAAAATAGTTATTAGTTTCTTCTATGATGAAACTGGTGGGCTCTAATCAAAACCTGTGCCTACGGACAGTAACAGTAATATGATGGAAAACTGGTGTGACAACTTTGTTGAAGGCAAGCAACAGGCTCGGACTGAATATTGGATGTTGCGCTTTGCCTTTCTTCTCTAGAATATCGGTATTAAAAGTAGGGATTAATAGTTTTCAAATAAAATAAAATAAATAGAGATTAATGTTTTTCATATATAAAATAATTTTATCTCCTATTGTGACAAATCTTTATTATCTTTTTCTCTCTTTCTTCTCCTTACATGATCCCATATGTATCCCATATACTTTTATATGTATGTAACGAAAAATAATCCCTTAAAAGTATTATGAAATGGCAGAAGAATTTTCCTTTGAATTCTATCAACTAAGACTTTACTCTTATCAATAGCTCACTTCCCTATAGCCTTTCACCAAGTTTTGCGACACAACTCACATAGTGACATATCACTCATGTCCCAAATTTAGCTGTTCCAAATGAGACAAACCTGCAAGGCTGTATGCTATGGGGCCCCAACAATTTTGTTAAATCTTACATCCATCTAACACTCCTGATCTGTAGAAAAACCAAAGCTACGGCGTCTGATAATAATGCAAAGAAATTTGAACATGGAAAACAAATGTAACTTAACGTTGGTAACACATTCCAACCAAACATGAAGGTAATACAGTATTCTTATTTCGACCAAAGGGTCTAAAAAACTACACGGTTTATAAGCTCAAGACATGTAACAACCAACTATAATTAAAGTCTGCAAAACTATATCTAAATATAAGGCCCCTACATTCTGGGAAACCTCAAAACCACTATTGTTCATCCAAATTATTCAACCCAAGGGGGTATCAACATAATTGCCCCAGATAGTTTTCGTCATAATTATCTGTATCTTAACCTCCACCAGAACCATATTTCTTTCCGAACAAAACGAGCTGTAGCTTATCATAACCAGCAAGCACCCCAGCACCTGCAACAGCACGTAATATGTTTGCACCAGCACCTTTGAAGAGTGACTTAGTACCCTCTTTTGCAACGATTTGATTAAATGCATCTAAAGAGCTCTTGTATTTTACGGCTTCTCCAGATGTCATCATCATCCTTCTACGCACAGTATCAATGGGGTACGAGGCCAAGCCAGCACCTATGGTGATCGCCCATCCCAAAAGGAAACTTGCAAAGAAACTATCCTGTTAACAAGAAAAGTAACTAAGGTAAGTAAACATAAAATCAGATCATGATGAAATTAAGAAAAGGGGAGAAAGGTAAATTTTACAAGAACAATATTCCTAAGTTTGATTAAGTTTGGTATTCATATTGAATAGCATAATTAAATATGATTAGGTCCAACATAAATATGGAGGAGCCGCAAAATCATAAGCATTCATGCAGCACGTACATTTAGCTAAAGTATCTGTATCATAGAATATAAGACCTAAAAAGCATAAATCCAAAGGAAACTGAGATGAAGATGAGTTGTTTATTCACACATTACGATTGACCAGATTTCAAATTCAAGTTTTGTATGTACCTGCAATCCACCAACCAAAACCACAGGTTTCAGAGAATCATACATCCCAAAGTAAAGACCACGATACACTATAATTCCAACACAAGAGATGTTGAATCCACGATAAAGGCCAGCAATACCATCACTCTTAATGGTTTTCTTGTATACATCAATCAAACCATTGAACTGCCTCTCACCACCCTTCTTTGCAGCCTTTGCATCATTTGCTAAACGTGTACGGGCAAAGTCCAAAGAATAGACAAATAAGAGGGAGGAAGCCCCAGCAGCCCCACCAGATGCCAAATTCCCAGCAAACCACTTCCAGTAGCCATCCTTATCTTTCTTGAAGTTGAAAAGCCTCTTGAAGTAATCCTTAAAAGCGAAGTTCAGAGCCTGAAAGGAAAAGAAAGAAATTAAAGTTGCAGAAATAACATATAGAAACCGCGGACCAAACAGTCAAACACCAAATATACATTTACATTCATCACACCACAATTAAATGGTTACTGTATCTCTTGTAGAGGATGCAAATACAAGAGAGCTAGCTATGGCTATATATTATCTAAAATCCTTTCCCTCGTCAAATATTAGCAACTCTGAAAATAAAAGAAAGCTTTGTCAACTACACTTAAAAAGACAAAAAGAGAACAAATATGCAGAGACATTGGGTTAAATGTGGATTTATGCAAATAATAATAATGATAACACAGAACTGATCAAGGGTAAATATAACGGTATGGTATAGGTGAATTACAAATGAAAGTAAATAGACATTGCAGAAGTACATAATCACGCATTGACAGTCAAAGCAGTAAATCAGATCTTATATGCTTAATATTAAATCACGTTAGACAAGCTCGTCATATTTAAACTTCAGAGAAAAGAAAAATCACCTGAGTAGGGAAGTATCTGATAACATTGGCAGTATTTCCTCTCCAAAGAGCAATCATTCCTTCATCCTTCATGGTTCGAGCAAAACAATCACCAATTCCCTTATACGGTTCAGATAACCGACCACTCTTGATCATTTCATCCTGGTTTTGAATGAGCAATTTAACACGCTCAATTGGAGCAGCAGCTGTCTTAGACACGGCAGCTGACACTCCTCCCATGAGAAAATCCACGAAAAATGAAGATACCCCTTTCCCTTTCTCTGCCGGGGCGTGCACGGTAATTGGACATACAGGCGATACAATCCCCACCAATCCCGAAGACTGCACGCCTCCATTGAAGCAAGCACCAGCCGAAGAATAGTTTCTGGAGTGATTAGGTGTGAGCCTGGACATAAGATAAGATTTCCCAGCTAACTTATGAACTACCGATGGATGCTTCGAATGCAATCCATCCGCCATGACTGCAGTTTAGTAGCAGTGACCTATCAACATTTATCCATAAGTCATACCAATGGTAACAGGAGAAAACAAAAAAAACAGAATAGCCTTGCAATGCTTCACACACTTATTTGCATATCTGGCTCTGGCATAGATTTTTGGAAAAATAATAGCTTCTTTTTCAAAGAAACTCTCTCAATAAAAAAATTTAAATACAAAATAAAATGATCCAAACACACAATTAGCCTATGCATATACTATATACATGATATTATATACAATTTCCACATCATCACAGAACTAAACTGTAGCAGAATGCAGGAATTTTATGAGGCGTTAAGAAACTACTGTCACAAAATTTAGAATATTTTATCTCTCTCACAAAATTCACTAATTCACTGCCAGTTGCCACACTCAGATAGTACAATAAAGTCAAACATTAAAAACAGAAAAATGATAAATGAATAGCTTAAGTTTTGCAAGTTGAAGAAAATTGAACACCGCTAAAATTCATACATGAACTAACTAACTAACTAAAAAGGGAAAATCATCACAAGAAGCAACAGAAAAAAAAAAAAAAAACACTGATCTAGTAAGGCCAGTAGCAAAATCTGCGTTAGATCCCAAAATAAAAACAAAAAAGACAAGAATTTTTTTTTTGTGCAGATCTTAAAAGAGAAAGAAGAAGTTAAAAGTTAAAACAGTGTTGTTTGTTTATAAAAAAAAAAAAAGTGTTGTTTGTGAGAATGGAAGAGAAAGATACCCGAAAAGGCCGCGAGAGAAGCTTCTTCTCTTCCTCAGATCGTGGATGGGAAAGAAATGAGACTCATAGCATAAAACTAGGGTTTTAGTTAATGACTATTATACCCTTCCGTATCTCTTCTTAACAAAAAAAAATTATTAGAATTATTTAACTTTTTTATTATATATATTTGAAAAATAAAAATACTAAACATTTTTTGGATTATCAATATATGAAATGTTTTATTTTTTAAATGTTTTTGTGTTAATGACTATTATACCCTTCAGGTGTGCATGACAACTATTCTATTCCCTAGCACTGTTATCGAAAAGAAACAATTCTTTTCTATTTTTGTTCCTTGGAACAATTTCTGCAAAAAATGTGTTTGATAACACTATTTTTAATCCGAGAATGAGAATTGTGTTTGATAACACAGCAAATAATATAATAAAAAATAATTCCTATTAAATATAAAAAATTTCAAAACATCACTTTCCTTTCTATATTGGGGCGGTTGTGGTGGTGGTGGCGGCGACGGTACGGCGGTGGTGGTGGCGGTACGACGTGGAGATGATAGTGGTGGTGGTTGTGACAGCAGTAGTTGCGGCGATTGCGGTGGTAATGGTGGTGGTGGCGACGGTGGTAGTGGTGGGGATGGTGGCGGTGGAGGTGACGGCAGTGGTTGTGACAATAGTGGTGGGGATGGTGATTGGTTGCATTGGTGGCGGCGACAATGGTAGCGGTGGCATGGTGGTGCTGGTTGTGATGGCATCATGGAGATGGTGGTGGTGCAGTGGCTGCGCCGGTGGAGGTGGTGGTAAATGACAATGGTGGTGGTGGTGATAGTGGCGGCGGTGGTGGTAGTGGCAGGGGTGGTGTAATTGTGGCGATGGTGACAATGGTGGTGGTAGTCGGTGGCGGCGACAACGATGTCGATGGTGGCTGCAGCAATGATAGTGGTGGTTGGTGACAGTGGTGGTAGTGATGGTAGAGGTGGCGATGGTGGAGATTGCAGTGGCGTGGTGATGGCGATGGTGGCGGTGGCAGCAGTGGTTGCGATGATGGTGGTGGTGGTTGATGGCAGTGGTGGTGGTGACGGTAATAGTGGTGGTGGTGGTTGCAACGATGGTAGTTGTGGTGGTGGCGGTGGTGGGGGTGGTCACGACAGCACTAGTGTTACGACAATGACGACGATGGTGGCGGTGGCCGTGTTGGGATGATGGTGGTGGTGGTGGTGATGGTCGAGATGGAAAGTGATTAAGAGAGAAAGTGTTTCTCATTTTGTGTCCGGGAACAAAAAAAGTAGAAATTTTCTGATTCTTTTTTCTGTTCTCCAGCACAAAAATTAATCAGGTTCATCCCGGGAATACAAAAAAATCAGTTTTACCAAATGAGTTTTCTATCCATTTCTATTCTCAGGAACATAAATTAAAAAAAAAAATTCAGGGAAAGTTATCATGCACACCCGAAGAGCCTAAATGCATTCGTTAGTTTGATAATTATCAATTATTTTTCCTTTTCTTAACTTCTAAATCTTGAGCAAGATAAAAATTAATATAAAATTATAATATTATTACTAGTAGGTTGTGTAAATAGGTTACTTGAGCCCCACTTAAATCATTTACTTTGCAATTTAATTTGTTTCTTTTTCTTCTTTTATACTGTATCTTCGTACAGACCCTGGAATATATAGGATTTATTAAAGAGATTTGTATTTTTACCGCAGTACGTAGTTTTATCTTCTATACACATATAAAAGTGTGTAATTTTTTTTTTCTATTCTTATCAGCCCTCATGAGTTCCACATGTTTTTAGGTAGAACCCACGATAACTCATATTATCTCCTACAATATGAGAAACATTAAATCCTTTATTAAATTGAGATATGATAATTTATAAAAGGGCTTTATTAATCTTATGCAACAGGAGAGAAGTTCTCTTATACTATAGAGACAATCATGTGTGGGATCCACTCACTTATAAAAAAAGAAAAAGAAATAAAAAAAATAACACGAGAATCGATGTATGTGAAAGAGAGAAAAATACTCTCCTAGAACATAAGAGTGTATTTTTCCTTTATAAAATTGTAGATAATGCAACAAATGTAGATTAATGTATAACATTTGGGCTTGTGAGGCTTGGCCCATGAGAAAGATGTCTGAAGAAATTATTTGTCTTTAACTTAAGATACTGATTTATTCACAGGTAAAACTTTGTTTAGTTTATGAAATATATTTTTCTTATGTTGCAGGAAAAAAGTTACCTCATATTATAGAAATAAAAGTATAAGTGGGACACACAGGTAAAAGGAGAGAGAAAAAAGAGTGGTGAGTCTCAACTTCTTTTTATGTGTAAAAAAGTTGTTTATCTCATGTAAAATGAGATAAACATAACCCTTAGTTTATCTACCAAAACATAAAATAAATCTCTGTTTTGTTTATATTGTAACTGTTTATTTTACAGCAGTGTTGTTTGTTAGGAAAGTGTTTTACAGTAACCCTAAATCTTAGTAACCCTAAATTTTTTTTGTGTGGATAAAAGTAACCCTAAATCTTTAAAAATACACAAAATTATTAAAAAAGAGAGAGAAAAGAATGATTGAGTTAACATTTTGTGTGTGATGTTCCCCCCTCCCTCCTACTAGTATTACCGATTGATCTGACCAATCAAAGATGAGTTGTGCCAAATCATACACGGTTGAAGGTTAAAGACTTTGGGCTAAGTGTCATATTAAATGGGCTTCAGATGATTTATGTATGTGTAAGGGCTCTTGAATGGAAGAGACCGGAGGGGTACCTGCAAAGACACTCCAATGCTTAAATCAGTATCAATGCTAGGTTTACGTTATATTGAATTGAAATCAGATGATCATACCTGAGTTTATACCCTTCATATTTATAGTGGCATACCTTCTTATTGGTTATCACGGGTTGCTGCTTTTCTATCTCAATTGATGCCTTTTTGGCTTATTTCCTTAGTAAACAAGTCTATATAATAGTCTGTCTTAGAGTGGTGGCAAACTGAAGTTGTCTTCCTTGTGTTGGCCATTGTGCATGGTGGAACTCAACTTATTACTAAAACTTTCCTTAGCCTTTAAGTCATATAAGATGGCTTAATATTATAATCCGCACAATGCTTGTGTGAGCTTCATTGGTATTCCTAAAACAGGGGTTTTTATGGGTATTTTTTTTTTTCATTTGCGTTTTGCTTTCTATGTGTCGTTTACCATTTAGTTTTATTAAACGCTGTAGTTTTGCGTTGCTGTCTTTTTTGGTCTTATCTGATAATACATATATCAGATTATATCATTTCTTTTCATATCAATACTTTTACCCAAGTTTATCTCTCTCTCTCCGTGTTTTCTCTCTCGACTCAAAAGCACTCTGTAACCCTATTAGGGTTTGATGATTTCTTCAAGAAATCATCCCCTCTGCTGGTCAATCTCGTGATTACCTGTGTGTTCTTTCTTCCTTTTGTTTTGCACCTTCGTTTTCTTGGTCTTCTTTGCAGGATCTGTTGAAGCTTGAGATCGGGAGCGGCTGGGTTTGCTTGCTCGGAATCCGGTGTTCTTGCTTCAAGATTGGAAAAGCTTACGGTTATACTGGTGAATCAATATCTGTTTGTGTGATATTGCATGCTAGTGTGTTTCTTTTTCATTCTTGTAATCTGATGCATGTTTAGATTTCTTAGGTGCTGTTCTTTAGAGTGTTTTTTGCTTTTGAATCTGAGTTGTAGATGTTTTTACTTTGCATGCACATTTGTAAATCGGGTTCTGATTTAATGCAAGCTGCGAAGGGGGATTTTAACCCTTTGTCCTTGATGTAGGAAACTTGCTAATAACAAGTTTCTGAACAAGTAAAAATCCTTGTGCCTTCTGTCAATCTTTTGTTACTTTTGTATCTCCACGTTTAATTTTACAACAATTGGTATCAAGAGCTTCGGTTCTTTTTTCCCTTTTTCTGTGATTCGTGAAATTGCTTCTGCTGCATGTGCTATCTCTGATCTCCCCTCCCTGTTATACCTGTTGGTTGTATTCTTTTTTTTTCTTGAATGCAATTTTTCTTTTGTTGGCTTGAATCTTGTTCTACTGCCGGCTGTACAACATGGGGTCTGCACGCATGGAGGTGGAGAAATACGATGGAAAGGGTGATTTTAATATGTGGAGAAAGAAGATGAAGGCTGTCCTTGTTCATCAGAAATGTGCAAAGGCTCTTGGTGGAGAAAAGGACCTTCCTGTTACTCTTAGCCCTGATGAGAAGGCTGATATGCTAGAAATAGCATACAGTCTTCTTGTTCTTCACTTGTCTGATAATGTCTTAAGACAAGTTGATGATGAGACCACTCCTAGTGGGGTTTGGCTCAAATTAGAATCCTTATTCATGACCAAATCCCTCTCTAATAAAATTTACCTTAAAGAAAAATTATTTGGCTTTAGGATGGAATCTGGGAAGTCCCTTGATGACAACCTAGATGAGTTCAAAAAGATAACCATCAGCCTAGCCAACATAGATGAAAAAATCTCAGATGAAAACCAGGCTATTATTCTTCTCAATGCCTTGCCTGACACCTATAAGGATGTCAAGGCTGCCATCAAGTATGGCAGGGAGTCCTTAGGACTTGAGGATGTGCTAGGTGCTCTAAAGTCAAAGGAAATGGAACTTAATTCTAATAAAAGGGGGGCTGTTGAAGGTCTGAGTGTTAAGGGTAAGCAAGGAAAGAAAGGTCAGTTTAATAAAAATAAAAACAAGAATAATAACAATTCGAATTATAATAACAATTCGAATAATAACAATAATAATAAGGCCCCAAGTAATAGCAAGGTAACTTGCTGGCTGTGTCATAAAGAAGGGCATGTGAAGAAAAACTGCCCTGATCTTAAAACTAAGAATCAATCCTCTAACTCAAATAAAACTGAGTGTGCCAATGTCTTGAGTGGCTATGATAGTGCTGAGGTGTTAGCACTGTCATGTGTCTCTCATGAAGAGGAATGGGTAATGGATTCTGGTTGCACCTTCCACATGACACCTAGGAGAGATTACCTTTGGGGATATAAACCCCTAGAAGGTGGTAAAGTCCTCATGGGGAATGACCATACCTGTGAAGTGACTGGTGTAGGGGCTGTAAAACTTAAATTGGGTGATGGTTCTCTCAAAATCCTAAAAAATGTTAGGCATGTTCCAAACCTTAGGAGAAATCTAATATCTCTTGGGATGTTAGATGCTGCTGGTTTCTCCTTCAATAGTCAAGGAGGGTACCTTAAGGTACTTAAAGGTTCCCTTATGTCCCTAAAGGGGAAGCTAGTAGATGGTTTGTACATTTTGGAGGGTGAGGCTGTTACTCAAGCCTCATGTGTGGCTTCAAAGAGCCATGATGAGTCCTTCCTTTGGCATAAAAGGTTAGGACATATCAGCAACCAAGGGTTGCAAGAGTTATGTAAGCAAGGATTACTTTCTTTTAAAAAATTTAAAGATCTTACTTTTTGTGAAAACTGTGTTCTAGGAAAACCACATCGATTACCTTTTAACACAGCAAGTAGCATGGCTGAAAGTATCCTTGAATACATACACTCAGACTTATGGGGCTCTCCAAATGTACCAAACTCTCTTTCTGGCTCCCATTATTTTCTGTCCATGGTTGACTCTTATTCAAGAAGGGTGTGGACCATGTTCCTTAAGCAAAAGGATCAAGCCTTTGAAAGCTTTAAGGAATGGAAAAATCTGGTTGAAAACAAGTCTGGGAAGAGGGTTAAGGTTTTGAGAACTGATAATGGCCTGGAATTCTGTAGTAATCAGTTTAATGATTATTGCAAATATAATGGGATTACAAGGCACAGAACATGTGCTAACACACCACAACAAAATGGTGTGGCTGAGAGGATGAATAGGTCTATATTGAATAAGGTCAGATGTATGTTGGCCGAATCTGGCCTAAATAAATCTTTTTGGGCAGAAGCTGTTTCAACAGCCTGTTATGTAATTAATAGGTCACCTGCTTCCGCCATACATTTTAAAACCCCTATGGAACTGTGGTCAAATAAACCTCCCAGCCTAAATCACTTAAAGCCTTTTGGTTGTCTTGCTTATGTGCACTCTAAGCAAGATAAACTGAGTCCTAGGGCCCTTAAAGCTGTCTTTATAGGGTACCCTATGGGGGTAAAAGGCTACAAAATTTGGCTAATTGCTGAAAGGAAATGCATTGTCAGTAGAGATGTCATCTTTGATGAGGTGACTTTCTACAAAGATATTTCAAAGGAGAAAAGTATAATGCATTCTCCGGATAAAGTAAGGCTGGAGGTGGAGAGATCTGATCTTGTAAGGCAGATCCCTGATCAGCTAGATCCTTTGGAGGATCAAACTGATGATGATGAGCATGAGGGGGATGCTCATCAACCCTCGGATGTCCAAGAAGGGACACCACCTGCAGATAATCATGAGGATTCTAATCTTTCTGATTATCTGTTAACTAGAGATAGAACTAGGAGGGTCATTAGACCCCCTAGCAGGTTTGCCCATGCTGATATAATAGCTTTTGCCTTGCAGGTTGCTAGTGAGGTGGATGAAGAGGAACCATCTTCATTTAAAGAGGCCATGCAGATGAGCACAAGAGACCAGTGGCTCAAAGCAATGAAGGAGGAAATGGCATCTTTGGAAAAGAACCAAACATGGGTTCTTGTGGACAAACCAAAGAGTAAAAAGGTAATTGGTTGCAGGTGGGTATTTAGAAAAAAGCCTGCTGTCCCTGGTTTAGAGGAGGCCAGGTACAAGGCTAGAGTTGTAGCCAAAGGCTACTCTCAAGTAGAGGGTATAGACTATAATGAAATCTTTTCTCCGGTTGTTAAGCACACATCAATTAGGATTATATTGGCTGTTGTTGCTATGTTTGATTTAGAACTAGAACAACTAGATGTTAAAACTGCCTTTTTGCATGGAAATTTAGATGAACTAATTTTTATGGAACAACCTGAAGGTTTCATAAAGAGAGGTTCTGAAAATAAAGTCTGTTTGCTTAAGAAATCATTATATGGTCTTAAGCAATCTCCTAGACAATGGTATAGGAGATTTGATGATTTTGTAATATCACATGGATTTATTAGAAGTAAATATGATCATTGTGTGTATTACAAAGCTGTCAATGAAGACTGTTATGTGTACTTGCTCATATATGTTGATGATATGTTGATAGCTTCTAGGAACATAAAAGAAATTTGTAAAATTAAAGAGATGTTAAAAGGGGAGTTTGATATGAAACTCCTAGGTCCAGCCAAGAGGATTCTAGGCATGGATATTCATAGGGAAAGGAAGGATAAATCATTATCCCTTTCACAGTCCCACTATGTAAAGAAAATTATAAAATTTTTCTCTTTGGAATTGGCCAGACATGTTAATGTTCCTTTGGGTGCACATTTCAAGTTGAAATCTGTTGTTGATAACTTGTCTGTTGAAGAAGCTAAGTATATGAGCAAAGTTCCTTATTCTAATGCAATAGGTAGCTTGATGTATGCCATGATAGGGACTAGGCCTGATATTGCATATGGTGTGAGTGTAGTTAGTAGGTTCATGAGTAAACCAAATAGAGATCATTGGAATGCTGTCAAATGGCTATTTAGATACTTGAATGGTACTTCTGATTTCTGTTTGCATTATTCTGCAAATAACTCTAATGAATTTGTTGTTAAGGGTTATTGTGATGCAGATTATGCTGCAGACTTGGACAAGAGGAGGTCTCTCACTGGCTATGTCTTTACGGTTGGAGGTAATGTTGTAAGCTGGAAATCCAACTTACAACACATTGTAGCACTCTCAACTACAGAATCTGAATATATTGCTTTAACCGAGGCTGTCAAAGAGGCTCTTTGGCTCAAGGGCATCACTTCTGAGTTGGGTTTTGGTAAGGCCCAACCTGAGGTAATGTGTGACTCTCAAAGTGCCATTCACCTATCTAAAAATAATGCATACCATGAAAGGACCAAGCATATAGATGTTAGGTTGCATTTTGTAAGAGATGTTGTATCTAATGATCTTGTTAAAATTGAAAAAATTTCAACTGATGTGAATCTTGCTGACATATTTACCAAGACTGTACCATGTAGCAAATTTAGGGAAGCTCTAGATTTGTTACATATTGGTAGCTAGTTGTATCTGTATGCATGCATGACATTGGGATTAAGATCCCAAAACCACTTTGCTCTTGCATTATTTCGTGGTTTTAGGAATAAGGTGGAGTTTGTGAGCTTCATTGGTATTCCTAAAACAGGGGTTTTTATGGGTATTTTTTTTTCATTTGCGTTTTGCTTTCTATGTGTCGTTTACCATTTAGTTTTATTAAACGCTGTAGTTTTGCGTTGCTGTCTTTTTTGGTCTTATCTGATAATACATATATCAGATTATATCATTTCTTTTCATATCAATACTTTTACCCAAGTTTATCTCTCTCTCTCCGTGTTTTCTCTCTCGACTCAAAAGCACTCTGTAACCCTATTAGGGTTTGATGATTTCTTCAAGAAATCATCCCCTCTGCTGGTCAATCTCGTGATTACCTGTGTGTTCTTTCTTCCTTTTGTTTTGCACCTTCGTTTTCTTGGTCTTCTTTGCAGGATCTGTTGAAGCTTGAGATCGGGAGCGGCTGGGTTTGCTTGCTCGGAATCCGGTGTTCTTGCTTCAAGATTGGAAAAGCTTACAGTTATACTGGTGAATCAATATCTGTTTGTGTGATATTGCATGCTAGTGTGTTTCTTTTTCATTCTTGTAATCTGATGCATGTTTAGATTTCTTAGGTGCTGTTCTTTAGAGTGTTTTTTGCTTTTGAATCTGAGTTGTAGATGTTTTTACTTTGCATGCACATTTGTAAATCGGGTTCTGATTTAATGCAAGCTGCGAAGGGGGATTTTAACCCTTTGTTCTTGATGTAGGAAACTTGCTAATAACAAGTTTCTGAACAAGTAAAAATCCTTGTGCCTTCTGTCAATCTTTTGTTACTGTTGTCTCTCCACGTTTAATTTTACAACAGCTTGGTATATGTATTCCACGCAATGAGATCATTGTACCTTCTTGGGTCCTTCCTGGACTTTAAACCTCATGTGCCTATACATTTATCCAGATCACCAATGTTCACTAAATTGTTTATTAAAGGCTGATAACATTTTTATGAAAAATAAGTAACTCTTTAAAAAAAACTACTGTTTATTTCATGCAAATCGTAAACTACCTTTATTAAAAACAGGCAATATTGCTCATCTAACACGTCGACATGACAGCAATCGAATTCTTTCAAAGATTTGGCAGATGTTCGAATTAGTTATAAATAAATTAGATAAAAAATTAATTACACCTACCAATGTTTTTTAAGAAAAAAAAATTATTATGACAAACTGTTGTATGTTTGAATGGAAATGTTTTTCTCACGTTACATGCGATAAATTATTCCATGCAACAAACATAAAAGTAGGTGGGTTCCATTAAAATAAGAGAGAAAAAAGGAAAAATGGGTCCACCACTTTTGTATCTGTTGCATAAGATAAATTATCTCATATAACATGAGAAAAATCCAACCCATATTTGAATACGTTAATTACAAGTGATTTTTGAAATGGTAGGTTTTATTTAGAATATTTAATTAAAATATTTCTACGGAATAAATTATTAAAATAAGTCTAACATGATTGAAAAGGTTATTTGTGACTTTGAAACTCAAGTGATTTGAGCTTGGGAGTTAGGACATTCATAATAGAGAAAGAATATGCTATGCTATCCTTCATTTCTTTCTTTTTTTTGGACCCCACTCGGAACCCCTCGGCTACATTCTACGAAATGAGACTATGTTCTAGAAAAAATAAAAATAAAAACTCAATATTAGTATCCAAAAATAATGCTTAAATTTCAGCTTATTAAAAAAACAGATATTTTAGACAAGTTTGGATGGACTTTTAAAAAATAATCTTTTATGGCTTGTTTTTAAAAATAAATTTTCCAAAAATTAAAACTATTTTATGTTTGGGTAAAATATACAAAAATTCTTTTGATATTAAAATTTATGAGCACTTTTTATTTATAAATATACTAAAAATGATATTTGATACTAGTGGTGATAGTGGGATAGAGTGATTTATATTGCAATTTGAGTAAAATTGAATTTTCAGAAACAATATAACTTTTGACTTTTGTTTTTTTAAAGCAAAGAATCTTGACTTTAAAAAAAGTATTATTCTTTTTAAAAAAAATTCTATCCAATCGCATAAAATTACTCAAAAAGTTTTTTTATTAAAAAAAAGCAATATTTCTATTAGAAAAAACCTATCCAAAGTCCAAACACATAGTTAGTGTGTGAAATTTTGTACAACAACTTCCCTTTTTATTTGGCTAAAACATGCAGTCGAAACAGGAAAATAAAAATCCTCTTTTCATGTGAAAAGATATTTTGAAAAATAATTAAGCAAAGCTAGATACACAATTAATGATTCTATGTAATTTTGCATTTAATTAAAAAAACAGAGCTTCAATTATAAAAAGTACTTTTTTAAAGAACCAGAATAAAAGTACCATATATTTTCTCAAGAACTTCAACACCTAAACATAATTTAAGCCTTACTGAAAATGTCTGAATTCCTTTTTCCATAAAGATAAATATACAAACCAAAAGAAGTGAAACTTTATAAAAAAAGGGTTGGTTCAAGTTTCCGCTTAAATAAGATTTTGCATTCATGTCCCTATAAATGTGGATATTTCTGACTCGAACAGGTTTGTCTCCCCCGTAAAGGATACATATAATTTATGAAAGAATTATTATTCCTAGATAATTTATATGATTATAAAATACCTAAACAATAAGAAATCAAAGTCATGATTGTGCAGATCTTATTGGGCCATTACAAAGCCAGAGGAAAGGGAGGACTATATGTTCAGATCTTCCCCTTTATAACATATTCCAAAAGTGGCACCTCAGAGCGATGGGAGAATGACGGCTTTCAGGGTATAACCCTAGTATATATAGGCTAGAGAGGGGACTTAGTAAAACCTTAATCAACCGTGTATCATATGGGAATCAACAGTGTATCATATGGGTCCACCATCACAAAAATTCAATCAGACACCAATGCCTACGTTGTACTGCCCAACTAGGTCGGATACCAATAGATGCCAAAAGCTAACTCAACATGATCAAAACGAGCTTATCATAACAAATTAAATTGGAATATCCTGTAACCTGATTATTTTAGGAAATACAAAAACATTAAATAAGATCTTGGGTTCTGGTGCTTGTAAATGTGAACATTTCCGACTCGAACATGTTTGTGTACTCCGTGGATGATACATGTAATTTATCCACATACACAAAAATGAAACTTTTACCTGACATGTTCCATCCTATTTGAGAGCTTCCCAATTCCTATAAAATAACTCTGCAGGTGGGGACATTGGTTGTACTGCCCGTTTTTGAATATAATAAATCTGAATGCCACGGAGTTGGAATTTTTTCCAAACTGCCACGACACCATAGTGGCTGAGGTAGTCAGCGATTATGGACTGGACACGTGTCACGTTCCCAGTGGCTGGACACGTAACTCTTCAATCCAAAGTCGCTGAGGTAGTCAGCTACTTTGGTGCAACCAGGCCTTCCAGCCACTAAGAACGTGACACGTGTCCAGTTCACAGTAGCTAACTACCTCAGCAACGACTATGGTGCCGTAGCAGTTTGTAAGTGAAAAATTCGACTCATGACATTCAGGTGTATTATATTAAAAAAGGGGTAGCAGGGGGTGTTTCTTGATCGTAGGCAGTAATGTTACCCTATGGCCATTGCAACGTCGAGCAGCCGCACTTACTACCAACATCCATGATAAAGTGAGAATAATAGCGTTGTCACATTGAAAAATGCAGCAAAATGGCCAACAAGTTCAAGCCACAAACTTGTTAATGGGAGGCATCTATATCTCTAGCAGCACTCGAAGTTTGGGTTGCCTATTGCACTCACTCTTTTTACGTGTTCATTTTTTTGTTACAAACATGAGAATTACTATGGTTATGCATGCACATACATAAAATTTCTGTCTGGAACCTTAATTTGTAAATGGAGAAGCGGAATGTGACGGACCTCCTCCAACCTCAAAATTTCCCCAAATGTTTAATCATCTAAAATTTTCATATAGAAAATATTTCTTAAAAGAATCCGATCTTTTTATTTTTAACTTGCTCATATAAGCATGCATTTAATGTTAGGTACTTATATAGGCGTAGATGTTTTGCTTAAGATGGCGTTTGGTATAATAAATGTTTTGTCCTCAATTAGACTATTTTTTTGAAAATCTCATTTACGGAAATAAGATTGATTGAAAAGTTGATATAATATGTTTACTTACCATTTTTTTGGAAATAATATATTGCATTCTCGAAAAAGTTTCATTACATATTTGGTCAAGGTGTTCTCAAGAATATAATTAACTTTTTAAAAGTACCCAACATCTTTGAGGAAAGACTAAATAAATGTGAGAGACATAGTATCACATAGCTTACAATAAAGATAAAACTAAAACTTTGGCATTGGAGTAATATAGCGAAGCATGGAGAGGGGTCTACCCTATGGACATAAAATATCAAACGATTATCGTTTTGACTTTAGAGTTATAACGAATAGTGGAAGATAAAGGAGCATGATATCTAGTGCTGGTAAAATTTGTTCTAATGTTTACCGGCAATTCCCAGAGCCTAGAGTAGTCAAAATCAATATTGATGGTGCAACACGTAGCAACCCGGGGCAGGCGGCTTGTATGACTCGAATGGCATGTGGCTGAATGAATTTGCAGTTAGATCGGAGGTATGATCCTTATTTAAAGCTGAATTATGGGGCATTCTCTGTGGTTGGAGTTGGCTTGGAACGAAGGATTTAATAATATTATCATAGAAAGTGATTTTTCAAATGTAATCAGTGTGCTCTCTTCGGATAGTGAAGCACTCCGTGATCTTCAACTTGTTGCTCGTATACAGACATGGATTAGAAAAAAATGGCAGGTTTGTTAGCAACATACATACAAAGAATTAAATATGTGCGCAGATTGGTTGACAAACTACATTCTTAATGTCAGCGATCTTACAGATCAAATGGTATTTGTGGAACCTCGAGTAATATACTATTATTATATCAGGCTGATCTTACCTCGGTAGGGAAGGAGCGAGTCATTGGTATTTCTTAATTAGTTTTAGTTTTTTTTTGTTCGCCCCTAGCCCTTTTGTTTTAAAAAAACTATAACAACTTTAATAAATAAAAATAAAAGTAAAAAATTCGACTCATGACATTCAGGTGTATTATATTAAAAAAGGGGTAGCAGGGGGTGTTTCTTGATCGTAGGCAGTAATGTTACCCTATGGCCATTGCAACGTCGAGCAGCCGCACTTACTACCAACATCCATGATAAAGTGAGAATAATAGCGTTGTCACATTGAAAAATGCAGCAAAATGGCCAACAAGTTCAAGCCAAAAACTTGTTAATGGGAGGCATCTATATCTCTAGCAGCAGTCGAAGTTTGGGTTGCCTATTGCACTCACTTTTTTTACGTTTTCATTTTTTTGTTACAAACATGAGAATTACTATGATTATGCATGCACATACATAAAATTTCTGTCTGGAACCTTAATTTGTAAATGGAGAAGCGGAATGTGACGGACCTCCTCCAACCTCAAAATTTCCCCAAATGTTTAATCATCTAAAATTTTCATATAGAAAATATTTCTTAAAAAAATCCGATCTTTTTATTTTTAACTTGCTCATATAAGCATGCATTTAATGTTAGGTACTTATATAGGCGTAGATGTTTTGCTTAAGATGGCGTTTGGTATAATAAATGTTTTGTCCTCAATTAGACTATTTTTTTGAAAATCTCATTTACGGAAATAAGATTGATTGAAAAGTTGATATAATATGTTTACTTACCATTTTTTTGGAAATAATATATTGCATTCTCGAAAAAGTTTCATTACATATTTGGTCAAGGTGTTCTCAAGAATATAATTAACTTTTTAAAAGTACCCAACATCTTTGAGGAAAGACTAAATAAATGTGAGAGACATAGTATCACATAGCTTACAATAAAGATAAAACTAAAACTTTGGCATTGGAGTAATATAGCGAAGCATGGAGAGGGGTCTACCCTATGGACATAAAATATCAAACGATTATCGGTTTGACTTTAGAGTTATAACGAATAGTGGAAGATAAAGGAAGCATGATATCTAGTGCTGGTAAAATTTGTTCTAATGTTTATCGGCAATTCCCAGAGCCTAGAGTAGTCAAAATCAATATTGATGGTGCAACACGTAGCAACCCGGGGCAGGCGGCTTGTATGACTCGAATGGCATGTGGCTGAATGAATTTGCAGTTAGATCGGAGGTATGATCCTTATTTAAAGCTGAATTATGGGGCATTCTCTGTGGTTGGAGTTGGCTTGGAACGAAGGATTTAATAATATTATCATAGAAAGTGATTTTTCAAATGTAATCAGTGTGCTCTCTTCGGATAGTGAAGCACTCCGTGATCTTCAACTTGTTGCTCGTATACAGACATGGATTAGAAAAAAATGGCAGGTTTGTTAGCAACATACATACAAAGAATTAAATATGTGCACAGATTGGTTGACAAACTACATTCTTAATGTCAGCGATCTTACAGATCAGATGGTATTTGTGGAACCTCGAGTAATATACTATTATTATATCAGGCTGATCTTACCTCTGTAGGGAAGGAGCGAGTCATTGGTATTTCTTAATTAGTTTTAGTTTTTTTTTGTTCGCCCCTAGCCCTTTTGTTTTAAAAAAACTATAACAACTTTAATAAATAAAAATAAAAGTAATTGTGATGAGATTATATGATATTAAATTTTATCATTACTAAACCATAAAGTATATGCATGAAGAAGAAAGTTACATGGAACAATAAATAAATATTGTTCGACCCTCTCTAGTACCATCTTTAGAAGGGGTTTAAAGTCCTAATTTTGGGATCTGTTTTGAATCGGACTAGTCGTAAAATGATGAATCAATTAAAATATCTCAAAAAAAAATGTTGAGTGTCACCATAGAACAAAAAGAAAACTGAAATAGAGATGGGATGAACAAGGATGGTTAAGGCTACACTACAAAGAAAATTGGTATTGAGAGGCGATTATATTAGGATATCGCCAAGGTTAAAACCGTCTTTAGTTACTTCCCTTGGTGGCTTACTGGCTTGTGAACCATCATTGTTAACATCATCGAGAGATAATTTGAAGTGGCTCTCATGAACCACTGGAATTACCGCCTCCAAAAGATATAACTGTCTCCGATAGATATTCTGCAACGCTTATATTAATCGCCTCCAAAATGTGTTATGTTGCGTTATGTCTACCGCCTCCATAAGACATTCTGAGGCGGTTTTACTAACTTGACTTGAGTTTGATAAATATATTAATATATTAAATTTATTAAATAATATTAAAAATTATTTAAGTAATCAATTTATATGTAAATATATTTTTATTATGGGTTCAAAAATTAAAATGAAAAAAAAAATGCAAGCTAAAGATAGGTAATAAAGAAAATTAAAATGTTAAAAGAAATACCAATATATCAAGTAGTAGATTGCTATATTGATGTACAATATTCACCAACATTACACTTAGGGGCGTTTGGTACGCAGCATTCTCCAGGATTCCCGACAAATTGAATTTATCTAAAATTTTAATTTATGGATATTATCGTAAATTGAATGTAAAAATCATATTTTTGAAAATTGAGATTCCCGGACAAATAAAAAAGATTCCCGGACAAATAAAAATTTCTCCTGTACCAAACGAAAACGAATGAAAATTGAAAATTGAACTCTCTTTATTTTGATATGAACAAATACACATAAATTAGAAGCGAATTGACAACGAATAAAACGAGAAAATCTAGAGAGAAAAAAATCAAATAAATGATGAGTCGATTAAGTTAAAATAAAGAGAGTTCAATTAAAGTTAAATTTTGCGTAGTTTGGGACTACGATCATAATGTCACACTATTCATAAAAAATTACCTAAATGCCATGGATCAGGAATTTTTTCCCCAAGTGTCATGTCACCTAACTCGCTACAACACCCGGCGAGTTAGGTGTAGACACGTGATAGCAAGTTCATGGCCATGTAAACTGCACGAGATTACATGGTAGACAGCTTCTGCCGCAGTTTGCCACACGACATAAAACGCTAGGCAGTTTGGCGTGTTGCATGTTTGATATGTGTCAAACTCGATATATTGCATAGCATGTTACGTGTCAACTTTTCTGACACGTGGCCAAACATGATGTATATTAAACTAAATTAATTAATAGACATAAATTAAATTAAATTCATTAACACTCTTAAATTAAATTAAATTACTTAATAGTAGAAAACAATTTAACTTAACATAAACTAAATTAAATTAAATTAATTAACAGTTCTAAAATAATTTAAATTAATATAGACAAAATTAAAATAAATGAATTAACAAACCTAAATTTAATTTAATTCATTAACATTTCTAAATTAAATTAAATTACTTAACAATTAAATTTAATAGAAGCTATCTACCACGTAATCTCGCTGCACTGTGCAGTGGCTTCCGTGGCTATGAACCTACTGCCACATGTCTGTCCACACCTAACTCGTCAGATGTTGTAGCGAGTTAAGTGACGTAACATTTTGAAAAATAATTTTTAGTCCATGGCATTCAGGTAATTTTTTATGAATAGTGTAACATTGATCATTGTCCCACATAATTTGATGAGTTAAGGGTCTGAACCTGTAATATATATTTTATTATTTGGTTCAGTATTATAATAAATTAATAATATATAATTTACTGGGAAGTTAGATAAAAGAAAAGCATTACATTATCAAATTTTCATCTCAACAAGTTGAGAAAGGTGAATAGAAACACAATAATAATTGACTGTCTCTGGTAGTGATTCTTTTATTAGGGGTAAAATTGATAGTTTAAAAATTGAATGAGGTCCATTTTTTTTAGCAAATCTTATTTTTTTTTTTTTTGTGTATTGCACCATGAAAAACATGTTTCTCAATTACTATCTACGCCATAAAATAGTTACAATTAAAACAGTGGAAATTATTTTAACGCTACTTTCTTTCTTTTTTGAAAAAAAAAGAAAGAAGAAGAAGTAGGTGTGGATGCGGGTTTTTCTACCAGACATTACTTTTTTGCAGCTACATACATGATACAACATTAAAACATGTAGTGACTCAACTAACCACAAAGGGACATGAACGGCTTCCTCTTCGTAGGTTACAACTGTCAGTGTCCCACCACTTTCCCAATCCAACTTCTTTCATTTTCACATACCTCACACTCCCAAATACCCACTAAACAGAAAAAAACAAAGCTTTTAAGGGAGGTTGAAGAAAAAATGGTGCAGCTTGTGGTCCTTCGCGGTACCACTACTATTCCTACTCCTCTGTCTCTTTGTCCCCTTTTCTCTTCATATAGCCCCTCAAACTTTGCTTCCAAGTTGCAACCATTCATATATATATCTCTCTCTTTTCCTTCATGGACAAGTTGGAGTACTCAAAGATGATGATGATGAAGAAGAGGGAGGCCATTGAGGATTATTGTGTTGACGAACAAAATGGATGCTTGGAAGATGATAAGAAGAAGAAAGGGGTGGTTGTGGCTTGTGTTGGGAAGAAAGACTCTGGTGGTGGAGGAAGTAGCATTAGGTGTTGTCAAGTGGAGAAGTGTAACATTGATCTTCACGATGCAAAGCAGTATCATAAGAGGCACAAGGTTTGTGAATATCATGCCAAGGCTCAGGTCGTGCTTGTGGGTGGTTTACGACAACGTTTTTGTCAGCAATGTAGCAGGTTTGGGGAGGTTCGAATTTGTGTGTTTTTTGTTAACTTGTTCCCCCTCCCATTTGTGTTTTGTTTGTGTTTTTTCTTGTTCTTACTAAACTTGGTCGTTTTTATGATAAAAGGAACGATCTTGAAACTGGATTGACATTGAATTGTTATTTCCACTGTTTAGAGTTGGATAGTTTGGAGAGATTGGATGCAACTTGAATTTGAGTTCAATTGGGTGTCAAAATGGATTTTAAGTCCTTGATTTGAAGTCGCATAGGCTTTTAGGGAAATATCTATGGTACTATTGTTGTACCATTCACTCAGTGCATCTATCCAATAAAAAATGAGAAATGACTTTCATGCTTTATGAAAAGAGATTTATCCAAATGTCACTCGTTGAATGTCAGATGTACCTATTACAGAGGTAAAGAAGATGATCTCGGCTTTTAGGCTTTGGGGTCTGTCTTTTTTAATTCTATTGAGTTTAGTAATCAAGATACTGACTTGATTCTGATTACGTTGGAATTCTAATCAAACTCTCGTGTTGTAACTTTGTGAAGTGATTGCTTTAATGTCTACCCAGGAATGATGCTGCATGGGTCCGTTATCCATATACAAATATAAAAAAAATTGGAATGTTATTTCATTCACTGTATATTGAAGTTTATATTTGATTTTGACATATGTGAAGATGCACTGTGTTTAGTGCAATCAGAGTCTGCCCTGCCATCTTTCCAAAATAAATAAATAAAACTAGTTCTGTTATCTGAATTAAGCTATAATCTTGTTCGTTCTTCCTTCCTCCTTGTTTTTGGTCAAAATTTTTGACTAGTGAAGTCATGTATTGGATGTGTTATTAGATAAACGTTAAAATTTCCGTTTGTTACTCTTAGCAAGTAAGCAAGTTTCGTAGAAAAAACTTTCATAAATACTTCTGTGGTTGTCTCTTGCTTCTGTGTGGATATTCAATTCTAACAGGATGTACTATTTTGTTTATGTATCTATCCTAACAATTGTGTTGCAGATTCCACGAGTTAGCTGAATTTGATGACACAAAAAGAAGTTGCCGCAGGCGTTTGGCTGGACACAATGAAAGGAGAAGAAAGAACTCTGAGTCTCAAGCAGAAGGGTCAAGCCGCAAAGGGACAGGTTCTCAGTTGAAGGACATTGGTTGTGGGCAAGTTGATGATAGAGGGAGAATTCAGACAACAATCCAAGAAAATGCAGCTTACAAACGTTTCCAGATAAGTTGAGATCTGCTTTGGTTGCGAAGCTTGCTCTCTCTCTTCTGTCATCCTGGGGATGTATTGGTTAAACTATTCCTGTTTCACATTTATGGTGAAATAAGGCAACATCCATTTCTTGGTGTTGCAGTTTCCACTGAAGCAGTAGAAATTATGAACTTATGTCCATTTTATGCTTAATAGTTATGCTTGACATGTCTTAGTATTCTTTGCCACCATTATGCTTTGTGTTGTGCTACATATCAATTAGAGAAAGATGATTAGTGGATATATATATATATATCTTGGTCAGAGATTTGAGACTGAACCTTTTAGCTACAGAACTTTGGATATCTTAAGTGGCAAATCAACTAATTTTCTCTTAAGCACTTTGCTTATATTTACAGTCATTCATGCAACTAATTTGGGTTCTTCGTTCACTTTAATTAACTAGCATGTCTGGAACAGTGACCAAAGTGCCACTTTTTGCTAATTTTTTTATCCAGATGTCACGTGAACAGTATTTTTTACCAGACTGCCACGTGTCATAATTCGCTACCAGTGGTAGCGAATTTCGTGGCCAATGATTTCATGACACGTGGCCATATTGCAGACTCGATTCACTACCACTGGTAACGAATTATGACACGTTAGCTTTTCCTTCAAAAGTGTGCCACGTGTCATAAAATCATTGGCGAACATAATCCAATACCAGTCATAGCGAATTATGCCCACATGGTAGTTTGGTAAAAAGTACTGTTCGCGTGACATTTGGGTAAATTTTTTGCCAAAATGTGACATTTTGGTCATTGTTCCTGTGATCTGAATGAAGGGAAGTAGTAATCTATGACTGTTTAATTAGATAGTTACTATGTATGTTAATTGTGTCTCCATCTCTAATTGTATCGAAACGAAGAGAAATTCGACGGTCTGATTTCAATTGAAAACAAATATCGATGGAATTCTTACCATTTTTGATAGAATTTTTTCGTCGAAAAAATAGACTTTTCTAGTAGTGATTGTTTTTTAACTTGTATCCCTATCAACTGCCAAATACCACGCAAGCTATATGTATAGTCCCACCTAAATGTGGCTTTATTCAGAGATGTTGAATGTGGGTAGGCATTTTCCTTTTAGCATCTTCTGTGTTTAGAACTATCTGAACTAGTATGACATGTGAAAACTCCACGGGCCAAGTTGGCTTCAGGAATCCCATTTGCCATAGGATAAGATATGTGCCGAACGCACAATGAGCCAACTTGCCTTAGCATGCTAAAAGAACAAAAGTAAAAAAAGATGGGCTACCATAGAATAATGTTCTTTTTTCTCCCCCATTAATGGATTCCTTTTGATACAAAACTGCTACGCGCTAAAATAGAACAGAACAATAATTTGTTTTTGTTGATTAGCATCAGGCCATATTTTTGTTCTAGGAGATAAGAATTCCTGTAAAATTATGCTATAATGTTAGGTATGAAATTTTTTTATATACTAACCATTTTTTTTTTACTATTTTTTTAGAACCATATTTATACTCTTGTAAAATTAAAAGGTCGGAATAGAGTCACTGTGAGAAAAGGTTCTTAACCAAAAGAAACAAGGGTATTTCTTCTCCTTACCATAACTGTCATTTACTAGATCTAAACACTATTATGATACCAAATGGTGGTAGCTCAGTTGGTAATAAGAGAGTTGAGTAAGTGAAAAAGAAAGAGTCTCGGTTTGATCCCCACATGTCACCTTTGGGAGGGGTTTAAATATATTCATCGCTAACTCGTCCAGCACTTTGGATTAGTCTCATAGCCGACTCAAAGAATCAAAGCTTATGGGGATACTGGGAAAAGCTAACTCGCTTCAAAGAAATAATTAAGGTTAGGTTAACTCCGAAAAAACAAAAAAACACTGTTATGATTCTTAGCCATTATTAGGGCTTAAAAATACTAGTCACATCTCCCACTTGTCTTTGAATGCCTAGCAGGTTACCTTGTCTAGCTTGTGTTGCTGTGGTCTATAGTTCATCATTTGTCAAGTTCCATATAAATATTTCTCTCTTTCTTTTGGTCATTGTCGGAATGGGTCACTAAGGCTTTGTTTGGGAGTTCTTATTTGGAGGGGAGGGGAAGGAAATGAGAGATTTTGGTGATATCTTCCCTTGTTTGGGAGTTTAAAAAAGGGAGGGGAGGGAATCATTTTAAATTACTTAATTACCCTCATTTAAATAATTTTTAGAAGGAGAAATTAATTTTTAGAGGGAGAATATTTTTTATTAAAAATTACATTATTAGTTTTTTTGTTTAGAAATTTTAAATTTAGAGAGAGAAAATAATTTTTAGAAATTTTAAACTTAATTTAATTAGTAATATATAATAATTATATTGATTTAAAAAAAAGGATAAAATGGTAAAAATATCTCATTAATCCTCCATTTCCCTCCCATTCCATTTTTTTTACTCCCAAACAAGGGAAGGGGTTACCCTCCAATTTCCTCCCCTTCCCTCCCCTCCCTTCCCCTTGGATCTCATTCCTTCCCTTCCCCTCCAAACTCCCAAACAAAGCCTAAGCTAATTTTAGAACATATTTGCATGTGCAGAGTGCACCGAAACTTTGTTCTCTTAGATAATACCATACCCTTTTTTTGTGATGGCTAAGAAGTACTCTTTCCTTTGCTCCAAATGAGAGAAGAATTCAAAGTGGTATGGACCTGATCCGTTTCGCTGAATTTAGCAAGACATATCATTTGAGGATTATAGAACTGTGTGCGAACATATCTCCAATTTTGCTTCGTAAATGTTTGAACTTTAAACTAATAAATGGGATTTGCTAACCAAGGGAAGAATCAAAATCTTTCCTATAGCGGGATAAATCGTGATTCTTCTTCTGACAGCATACATCCTTTAATCAAATGTATTCATTTATTTTAAATTGAGGTGTGTAGAATGTTAAGTTTTAATTTTTTCCAAAAAAACTTTAAGGCCCATTTGGTACCAGGTTTTTTCTCGGATTCTCGAGAAACTGAATTTTTCTAAATTTTTAATTCTAAATTTTTAATTTCCGGATATTATCACGAACTGAATGTAAAAATCATATTTTTGAAAATTGAGATTTCCGGACAAATAAAAATTACGTAAGGGTTATTGGTTGTTAGGAATAAATCTCTCAAAAGCTTAAGTTCTTATAAATTTTTTTTTTTTTTTCTAAAAATGCTCAAGGATGTTGGGACAAATTAAGTTTAAAAAGTTTTCAAGAATCTATTATCTCAATAGTTTAAGGGAGAATTGTTTATCCTTTTAAATGACATAACTTATATTTTTTCACTCTCACAATTTTATACAATTGTAAAAAATTTTTGTCAAAACACTCCAAAACTATCTCTTTTCTTTAAATAATGACACAACTTTTACATCCTTTTAAATGACATACACACTTTACCCCTAGTTTAAACGAATAAATAATGGTTCATAATTGATTTTATATCTAACATGCTCTTTTCATACAAGAATTCTTTAAAAGCGTGAACTCCTAATTACTTAGTTAAAAATGTTTTGGTATTACTTTAAAGACTTATTCCCTGGAGAATTTAAATTGTTAAGTGAACACTCATGTATAATGTTATTACATGTATAATGTAAAAATTTTCCATATATACACACGTCAAGGTGTTAATGAATTATTAATAGGGCAAATAATGTTTGATTAGATAGGAATTTCTTAACACACTGGTTATTTGTTTTTAGAAAAACAATACTATGTACACATTAGCATATATATGATATATCATCTCACGTTTAAGTAAGGTGACAAAATTAAATTGTAAAATTATATATAATCATCTAATAAAAATTACATTTATATGATATTATATGTGTACGAACATATTTAAATAGCACTATTCTCTTTAAAATAATGTCTCAAAATTGATGAAATGACAATAGATGCTAGAGGTGAAACTTTCCAGTATTTACCAAAATTGGTAATGAAGTTGCTGAGCCTCATTCAGTGGTTAGGATTTGAGTACGGATGTCTAAGAATTGAAATATTATTATCAATTATATCCATTGCATAAACAATATATGTGCAGACTGGTTTCCTAACAACACTATGTCAAGGGTGAAAGAATGCCCCTTTAGCTCATTCTATAGGAATGCCTACTCTGCCTACGAGCGTTTAAGAAATCCTCGAACCCTAAACTTATTTCTTCCCCTATAAATACATCAATTGTAATTACGTGGGTATGCGTGATGGTTCAACATCTTGTCCCTTAAGTAAGTGGTTGGGGGTTTGAACCCCAACTTTTGTGAATGAAAAGCATTCCGTGGCCAGTTTTTTACCGCTTTGTGCGCTGACCCGAGGCGAGGGATTAGTCTCATGGCTATCGACTGTGGGGATACCCAGATGTAATCAAAAAAAAATACATCAATTGTGGGATGAAGGTAGGTTAGAAGAAGAAAAAGAAAAATGCTGACTTGAGAGATTTGAGTGAAAAGCTCAAAGCTTTGATTTTGAGAAAAAATCACCATTGTAGGTGAGGTTTTAGTATACAATCATTGTTGGCGATGCTTGATTTTTTGTAACCCATTATTTTCATAATGAAAGTTTGATTCTGGACTAGTGTCTCATGGATTTTTTACTTCTTCTTATTGTTCTTATTGGAGAAGATTTTCCCACGTTAAAATTTGTTGTGTTCTTCTCTCTCCTACCTGTTTTTTTGTTTTTCCGCTATGTTGGCCAACCTGTTGATACAGGGCGGCCTCTGATTGAAAAGCCGAGCTCCTAGCTCGACGTTTGACTTCCGCAAAGGCTTCTTAGCCGAGATTGAGGGAACCGAGTTCCCGACAGTGGTATCAGAGCCTGGGTTCGACGAGTTCTGAGGGATACGAGACGGAGACCAGTGGAATCTCACATGATGGAGATATATTCAAGCTAACCGCGGACAACTTCACATACTGGAGACCGATTATAGAAGACCATATGTACTGCAAAGATCTATATGAGCCCATTATCCTTAAAGAGAAGCCTGAAGGCAAAACCGATAAGGAGTTGGAGATCCTGAGTCGGAAGGCGGTAACCGCGACCAAGAAATATATTGACAAAAGCCCTTTGAGCACATGTCTGACTGCAAGAAAGCGTATGAGTTTTGGACAAAGCTGGAGTCCATGATTCAGAAGAAGACTCCCAAGAACAAAGCACACCTGAGTCGCCAACTTGTGAAACTTGAATACAAGGACGACATGAGCATGATTGAACACCTCAATACCTACAAAGGTATTGTGGGTCAGTTGTCTAAAGTTGAGATGAAAATTGATGACGAGATGCAAGCTTTGCTGTTGTTGAGCTCGCTGCCAGAAAGCTGGGATACTCTGATGATAACATTAAGCAACTCGGCTCCTGGTGGAAAATTGAATATGGATGCCGTTACAAACAGCCTCCTGAATGAAGAGTACAGAAGAAGGGAACGAGGTGTAACTAACATAATTGAGGAAAACGTGACCGAGAATAGAGGAAGGTCCGATGCCCGGTCTAGGCCGGTCTATGCCAAAATATGAGTTGAAATACTTCTATTGTGTGAAGCTCGGTCATAAGAAGTCAGACTACATGACTTTGCATAAAGATAAGAAGGACGATACTCTGAAGCCGGATCAAATCATTCCGAAGAAGAGAATTAATATTAGGATTAATATTTTTATCTCCTGCGCAATAAATATATGGCAAATCACTTCTTCTGCTGCATGAGGAGTGAATTAATTGCGACCGAGAGTTCAAAAATTATGTTAAGAGATTTTTTATTTTGTTTAAATGGACAAAATTTTGTTTATAAACAATTTTGCATCAAAGGAGATGTTTTATATATATATATATATATATATATATATATATATATATATATATATGGAGTTAATGTTTCTATAATGAATGTAGATAAGTTATTTATGTTCGCTCCCAAAACGACATCATTTTAGACTAAAAGATTAAAAAATTATAATGAGAAATATTATTATAACCCTGAAATAAATTATAATTAAAAAAATATCTTGATTTCCGCCTCAAAACGATATTATTTTTGGCTCAATGTAGATAACTTATTTACATTGATTGCAATGAGATATATATATATATATATATATATATATATATATATGAGTGTCAACTTACACTGGTGTAAGAATAAAAAATCTTACACCAAATCTTAGAGGTAGAATCCTTTGACATATATATATATATATTTGTAAGCATGTGACACTGTTGATCTTTTTTGATCTAACGGCTCTCAGATAAGGTGTCAAATTTTGAAATTTGACACCTCATATTGATTTCCGCCAGAGGTTATTATTTATTGTTAATGATAATTAATAAGTGTAATTCCCAATAAATGATAACCGTTGATTGTGAAAAATCAACGGATATAATTTGGTTTCAAATTTCAAAATTTGAGCCGATGATCTTTATATATATATATATATATATATATATATATATATATATATAGGCTCATTTTACACCAGTATAACTTACACTTTTAATCTTGTCCGTTGATCCCACTTATATCTAAGGGCTTAAATTTTGTAGTAATTTGAAGTGAATCAATGTCAAGATTGATTGTAAGACTTGTAACTCTTACACCGATATATATATATATATATATATATTCCTCCTTCTATGGATTTATTTAGCCTATTTAAAAGACTTAAATCATTGTCAGTCTAATTAAATTTTTAATAAGTGGTGGGGCCCAATAGGTTTAGTAATTTATTCAAGAGAGACACACTAATCTATTGGCATTTGGCCTATTTGAAGGCGCTGATGCGTAATAAGTCTTAAAAAGAATGAGCTGATTGTAGGTGCTATTACGTGTTAAACCGAGAGCAATTATTAATTTTTTTTGTCATTATTGTAGTTAATTCCACGTGTCTGTAAAGGAAATTTGCACAGCCAAAAAAAAAAAAAAAAGGCGTCAAGATACGTAATAATAAATTAGATGGGAGTTAAAAAATGAAAAAGGTAACAAAAGCAACATCCACCGAGCCTGACATCGAACCTCCTACGGCTGTAAATGGGTTGGTTGGGCTTTGGCTTTTCTCACTCAAGGTCACATAAAAAAATTCAACCTAGTTTATTGGCCTATTAAAAGTTTTATTTGTAGGTCAAATCCGATCCATTTATAAAATAAAAAACATGACATGGCTTACAGGTCTTATAAGCCTACCACTGTAGTCTGTAGATAATAAGAAAAAAATAAAAAAATTGTATAGAGAAAAAAAATTTCATTCATGCATGCACTAGTACTTCTCATAAGAAAAAATGACAAATAAAAAAGAGTCAACATAATACCACAACTCTAGAATGTATATCATAGAGGAATAAAGTCAAAGAAATGGGGAAAATAAGAGAAATACAGTTACTAAAAGCTGAAATAAAGTCTACAAGAGAATGTCATTCATCTAAAAAATTTTAAACCACCATCAAGACATGGGAAATAAGAGTATTATTGAAAGATCTTCATCAGTAACATCATAATCCTGCAAGGTACCCATTGCTACATGGTATTAAGCGGCGGTGCACATAAAAATTAGGGTTGTTATTGGTATTTTACGATACCACATAAAATAAACATTATTTTATTATTTTATTTTTAATAAATTAAATAGGCCAACCTACAAGGCTTTGCGTCAGACTTGGCAAAATCTACCTACGGCCTATTTGTTAAAAGACTCTCTATAAACTAAGACAACTTTATTTTTCTAAAATTCCGGGACTAAGCAAGCTCAATGTAGGATTATAGGCTATGTCCGACGAACCCAACCCATTTACACACCTATCCATGAGCTTCCGTTTTCTTCTTATCCCTCACCGCAACACAAGAACAGCCAATTCCTCCCTTTATTACTAATTATTGTTAGGATTAATATTTTTATCTCCTGCGCAAATGCGCAATAAATGTACCGGCAAAGTATTTATCTAGTTACCAGATAAGTTATGTTCAATGAAGATAACTTATTCTCAATGATTTTTAAAAATTATGTGGTTTTGAATTAATAAAAGGTATTTTTATAATTTTATTTATATTTCTTCTATCAAGAGAAAGAAATAAAGAGTTTTGTGAAGGGAAAAAAGGGTAAAAAAATCACTAAAATAATATCATTTCTCTTAAAATGGGATAAAGTTGTGTCATTTAAACTGAAAAATACTTTTTTCTTAATATTATTTCGGATTTGGTGTTTGTTCTTTCAAAGGGTATATAAAATTATATTTTTTTAAATGAGAAAAAAGATAAAAAATATAGGTGAGAAAATAAGTGATTTTTTTTAATTTAAATTTTAAATAAAAATTAATTAAAATTACAAAATTTTGAGAGGACAATTATTTTTTCTTTAAATTATTATTTATTATATAAACACGCAAATAAATACAGCCATTATAATAGTAAAAGAACAAATAGTTGCTTACCCAAAATCTCAATCTCATTGTTGTTAGTGTGGAGCGACAGCGAAGAGCGCAAATAGCTCTCAGCAATGCCTACCCAGAAGCGTTCTTTCTCTGACTCTGTTGACGATGGCGACACTTCGCAGCAGCACCTCTACCATCCCCGCCATGTTAAACAACAACCCCACCGTGACCCACACTTTAAGCCCAACGAACAACAACAACAACAACAACAAGAGCATCAGCCACATGAAGAAGAGGAGGACGATCATGATGTTGAGCAGCAGCAGCAGGAGGATGAGCAAGAAGAAGAAGAAGAAGAAGAGCAACAACAACAAGAAGAAGAAGCAGGGCAACACCATAACCACGACAAGGACAAACCACAGGGTTACGTATCAGTTTTTTTTTTTTTTTTTTTTTTTTTTGGATTTTCCTCTCGTGATTGCATGCTTTTTCAATGCCCCAATTGATTTTCCTCAACTGGGTTGCGCTTTGTTTTTGCCTTTGCGATTATTTATGTTCTCAAGTTTTATTCTTTTTTTTTTTTTTTTTTTTTTTATCTTTTCAGATTCCGACGAAACCCCATCTTCTGGCTCTGAAGAAAAACCCGAGTACTCCCTCTCTCTCTCTCTTTAATACGCATTGCTTCAAAACTTGTGCTTTGTTACTTGGTTTAGATTCACGTTTCGATCCCACTCTGTTTCGGGGTAGCTGCTGATGGTGAATTTTGCCATTTCCGTGCTTCTTCCTTTGAATCTGAACGCTTCTATTATGGTTTTTGGTGGGTTTCCTTCCACTGTCCTGTGGGATGCTTCCTGTTCGTGTCGTTTGAGTTGGGGTGTCTGTATTTTCTGAATCTCCCCTATTTGATTCGTCGTAGTTCGTTTGCATGTTTGGATTTTCGTCTTGTTTGTGATAGGGACTAAGTTCGTTCGCTACATCATCAAAGAAAGTAATTATTTTGGCGTAGATTTTTGTTACTTAGTGCAAGTGATGAATCCTTAGTGTTATTTTTCATAGCGTTGGATTAAACATCAATCAGCATGGCACCTTGGATCTCATTCCTCCAGAGGTGGATGAGTTCTTTCCTTTTAGTTTGTGAAATGCTACTGTTATAAACTTACGATTTACGAACTATATTAGCCTTCGTAGAGTGGGTAGAGCCCCAGTGTTGTGGTTCAGAATGTTCTAAGTTGCCTTATATAAACTCTACAAATTGTGTTGATTTGTGTGCCAAACGTTTAAAACCAAATCATTTGAAGCCTTGTCATTATCATTTGGCTTAGTAACAGTGGTCAACTTTTGGATGTCACCGGTTTGGGACAGTGATTTAAATAAACTCCTGATAGTTTGTCAAGTAGTTGTTATTGCTTCCCTGATGCTGTATTTCATAATTAGTGCAGTTGCTTAAATTGCTTGACTTGTCCTCTGCATTCCTTCAATGTTTGTCCAAGTTTGTCAAAGGCAAAAGGCGCAGGGAGGTTTCATGCCTTGAGACAAGAGGGGACAACAAATCATGTTTCCCCGAAGAAAGGTGTTAGCATTAGAAAAAGAAGAAAACACTTAAATGTTTGCCATTTTGCATTTTTTTTATCGTATAAATTAACTGTAAGCTGCTTGCTGCTAATAGTCCCAAAGACTGACAAATGGTTACTTTTTAACATTATGACTATTTTACCCCTTTAGCATAACATTTCAGAAGTTAGATAGCTGCGCTTTTTGAATTTTTCTTTATGGTTTTCATAAAGCCCTAAAGGCGTGCCTTCCTGAACCAGAATGGCAAGCCCAAGGCATATGCCTCAACCAACAAGAGATGCTGGCCCATTTTGTTGCCTTGTCTTAGTGCCTTAGTCACGCCTTTAGGTGCCTTTGACTACACTGTGTTTGTCATCTGAAAAATTGAAATTCATAGTAGTTTGATGCTTTATCATAATGTTGACCAGTGATATGTTCTTCATTCTATACAGTGCATTTTAGGATGAGTTCTTCTTTGGACTTTTTTCTCAATGTTGTCTTGATTCTCTTGAATATGTTGATTAGTCAGTTTGCATGAAGTTATGGATGGATGACATGAGTACATTCACCAGATAGAAAAAAGAGAAATGGTTGCATGTATATAGGGAGTGATTTAATACTTGTTCCTGTTGCAGCTTATATTCTCTGACCATCACTATAATTGTTTGGGTTTTCATCTGTCACTATCTCATGTCTCTTACAAAACACTTGAATAATGATTCTATTACTGTTCCCCTTTCCATTGGGTGGAGAAAGGAAACAACCAAAAAATTGATCCATCCACAAGCTATTAGGTTTTTAATTTATCTGTATGACATTGTTCTGTGATTTAATTAAGCTTATGTTTTTTATGAAGAATTGAAGATCCAATTTAAACATTTTTTTCTCTCCTTATGAATATATTGCTTGAAATGAGTAAATGATCATATAAATATGCTGTAGAACAGTAGAAGTTCTTGATAAAGATTTGTGTGTTTGAAGGTATCTAAGCTTAATGACAAAATCCAAATGGGATTGATTAATACTCAGGTTTGGAAAAATATATAATATCTGCATGTTGTGATAGGAAATGATAATTCAGAATATCATTTCTTCGGTTTATGATTTTTATGCAGGCAGGATCAGTATCTGTGCATAAAGCAAGTTTCAATCTTTATAAGTTCTTAATTAGCTATGTCCAAAATACAACTATATTGAAATTACAACTGTGCTGTGATTGATGATTTTTTCTTTCTTGGAGAAATCATTTCATAGTTAAGTTCATTGGAATTCAAAGTTTGCATACATTAACGGCTTATTTTAAAAGTGTGTTTAATATATGTAAGTCCTTAGTCATAATTGTAAACAGTCTTCAGAGGATGATATCTTTTTTGGTGGAAGATGGTGAAGAATGTCATTTATCATTTACAATATTGGGAACTATATTAAATATCCAAAATGAAAAGTTGACTCTGGATATCTACAAGACTGCAACCAAGTTCGAAAACTGTATTTCTGCCGCCTTTGACATTATTAGCTGTTTTGTGAAAAGTGGCTGCTAAGTGTGATTTTTTTTTTTTTGTTACAGCAGCTTAGAAAATTTAGATGATCAAGATGGGTAATGGCCATCGTCCAGTATTAACAATGTCTTAACTCTCAACTATTAAAAAGCTGCTAAATTTATTTTATCTGCTATCTAGGAGTTTATAAGATTTTTTACTATCCAATTGGTAGGTATATGTCATAATCCTAAATGAAATTGTTCTTTGTATCAATTTTGTGTAAATATATGCTTATGCTCTTGGTTTGTTTGCAGATTTGTGTTTGTAGAACTTCAGGAAATTCGTAAAGATGTCCAATGTCCAATTTGCCTTGGTATGTTTTTGTTTGACCTTTTTGGATGCCATAATTGAGCAGTTAATTGTATGTGATTTTGATTTTGATGTGCTCAGAGCTATTGGGTAGGATATACTCCCGTCATTGTCAATTCAATGTGCGGAACGATGTACAGTGGCAAGTAGTTATGTTTACTTCAAGATCATGATGCGTGATGGAAAGCCTTCTATGCTACTGCTGCTTTTATGTTTTGTTACGAGGAGAGGGAATGTAGTAGTATATTTGTTATTTTTGTAGATACTGGTAGAATTGTTACTGATCTTTAGTAGGCGACTAGGTGATTATGATTCTGAAACTATTACCAGTCTTTATTAGATTCATATTCTCTATTGTTGCTTACACTGTTACCTACTTTATATTTGGAAACTTGATCATGGAGAATTTGATATAATTTTATACTTCTTTATCAGTTGGTGCGTGAAAAGAACATAATGGACCATAATGTAATGGTTCCGTTCAGTTTTGTTCTTCTTGACTCCACTTTTTATAATCCCATGCCAAATTCTGTCCTATTTTAAAAATGCACCAAATATAGAACCAAACTCATATGTTTTGTTCTGTCCCCTTCTAACTAGTCTACTAAGCACTACCATCTTATTTTGCTGAAGAGCTAACCAAGTATTTTTAGTGCTTCAACAGGTATTATTAAGAAAACAAGAACTGTTATGGAATGCTTGCACCGGTTTTGCAGGGAATGCATTGACAAATCGATGCGACTAGGGTAGGTCACATAAAGCCATTCCAGGCTTTTTAATTTGTTTAATATGCTACTAATAATTGCAATTTAAGTCCTCCTTGTCTCTATCATGCTCATCAGAAAACACGTTATAATCTCTGTATGCAGCCAGATTTATCATTTATGTATTATCTCAGGAACAATGAATGCCCTGCTTGCCGCACACATTGTGCAAGTCGTCGTTCTTTGAGAGATGATCCAAACTATGATGCCCTTATTGCCGCTTTATATCCAGATATTGAGAAGTATGAGGAAGAGGTATGAGTTGACCTGTTTATTACTTCATATTTGATTGTGTTCAAACAGAACTTTCACAAAATTTAACTCGTGATACCACTCACTGGTCCATTGCAGGAGCTTGAATTTCGTGAAGAGGAGAAGAATCGCAATAAGCAGGTGAATCTATATTGAATAATCATATTTAAGCATGGTTTCAGCTTTCAGATGTGTACACAATAATTACACTAGTGATGCCACTTTTAATTCATTGATGTTGAGTCGTTCATGGCTGCCATGGCAATGGCATACCAACTCCTAAATACATATCAAATGAATTTTTTTTATTGTTCAGGTTTATGCTTATTCCTTTTTTACCTTTCCTCTCTTTTCCCTTAATCTTTTCTTGCTTTTTATTTGGGTTCATAGATTGCCCACCCCAACTAGTTTGGGATAAAGGTTTTGTTAATGTCTATCCTCATTCCTTATTCATATTGAATCTTATCAGTCGTCAGTCAACATTATATCAATTATCAAATCTTAGCATTCTAGCTTTTCTGGCAGATTCAAGCTTTGATAGCAAAAGTAGTTCAACGGCAATCTGAAGCACTCGTTAAGAGACGTAGAGATACACCCGGAACATTTGTGACAAGATCACAGCGTAATCCACGAAACGTTAATTCAAGGAGACAAAACCAAGCGATTGATCTTCAAGGATCTGAAGATAATGAGGAGGAAAATGACAACAATGAAAAAGACTCATCTTCTGCTGATGAGCGGTGTACAGAACTCCGGCAGAGAAGGCGAAAGAGATGGACCAGAGTTCGTCCCTCTCAGCCATCATCATCGATGGCAAGTCCTGATGGCGGATGCGTAGAAAGTGATATGGATATAAGTAGAGAAAATCGAGGAATCTCAAGGCAGGTGTCAAAACCTCGAAAGCTTACTTGGGGAAGGGGAGGTTTTAGAAGTCACACAAGGCATGGCGGCAGTGGCGGTAGCGGTAGCAAAAGTTCCCGCAGGAGTCGATTGTCTAAGTTGGTTGATCATCTCCGAAGCTTGGATGAAAACACTGATGAGGTATAGGTTATTATCCACTTTCCCCCCCTCTAATAGATAGGTGACAGATGTAACTACTGAATGTTTCTTTAGTATGATTCTATTCTTATTTCAGCTCAATTTAATAAAAAGATGTTATATTCTTATTTACAGTTAGATGTCCATCTCATGCTTGTTTCTCTGGACAAACAAAGTACACCAAGTTTGCAGCAACCACACCTTTGCTGTCGACCAACTTTGTCTGTCAAGCATCTTTACGAAGTGAGATCCTCTTTTTCTTTGATTACTTGTTTCTGGTAGTGATAGTTTTTGGTCAACTTTCTTTGAATTTGTTTATACCTCTTCCAGAAGGCCTAGTATTGTTTTACATCAAAGTTGTAAAATCAGTACCGGACAGCGGAAGAAGCTAAAAAAGGATGATTTATTAATATATAAGCTCTCTTATTTTCTGTCCTTTCTTGATGAAAATGATTGCATTATATGGTTTTGTTAATGATTGTCTAATACTTCTGCATATTATTTTCTGCTTAGTATGTTGCTCTTCAGACACCTTTGCCAGTTGAAGAAGTTGAGATACTGGCAGTTAAAGGATGGTGCAGTACATATTGTGATAAATCATCAGATGAGAATTCTGCTCTGATACATGATGAGCTAACAGCGTTGGTTATCGATCCACGCAAAGATGAACTGGAAATTTTGCAAGGACATGAATCTCTGGCAGGGCTTAGATCCAAATGCATATCTAAAAGGGAGCATTTGGTGAGTATTAAAGGTGGTTTATTCCCCAATGTTATTTTAAGTAACAAGTAAATTTTATCCTTTTTTTTTTTTTTGCTGTTTCAGATTCTGGCATACAGGCAGAAGGAAGCATTATAGTCTTGGTCTGAATGGCAAACTTTTGATGTAGACAATGCCGTAAGCATATGTTGTATATACAGAAATAAGAACAATTGCCTAGTCCATTTTCCAGTTGCATACTCAATCCCAAAAAAGGAAGAAAGAAAATAACTCTAGTATACTTATAAGAACCTCCCAAATGGTTATGCAAGCATTGTAATAAGTTTTACATTTTCCTTTTCAAATATTACTTACAGCTTCAATTTGATTCAATTTCTCTTAATTATCAGAAGTTGTTTTGAGCGTGTTGATTCTGTCATTATCGTAGCAAATCTCACCATCTTCATTGTGAAAAATGAATGTTTTAATCAAAGGATTGATTTTGTTAAATAAACATTAATGAACATGTATCACAAACTGGTATGGCTTTAAAAATGGAAAACAGATGCTGTCAACTTCATCTAAAGAAAAATTTAAATATACTTTCAGAAAATGAGCATTAGACAGATTCCTAAGGTGAGATACTTGCAATCATCTTGTATTAGCAGCAGGATTAGTGATTACTGTGTTGATTACTTGCAAGTTTGGAGATTTGGGTTTTGTTGTATCCTTAGCAGACCTATTACATTATGCAACATGGTCCAATATTAAGTATTTAAAATCGGATAAATGAAGCCCCTTACTTGCCGGTGTGGTAAAAAGGACCTCAAGTAGCCATTAATTACTTTAGGAACAACCCATTTTGATAACTGTTTGTAAAGTTAACATAAACTTATAAGTATTGTATGCAGGATATTGTAACAATCAAGTTGTGTTACTACCTTGTTACTACCAATCAATCTCACCGTTCGATCGATTATGTTGATCTAATGGTTATATTTATTTTCATCTTTATATGGTCATGATTTCCCAAATTTAATACGTTTATATTTATTTTCACCTTTGTATGGTTATGATTTCCTATATTTAATGTTTTTACTTTAAATATGGGGAATCATAACCATACAAAGATGGAAATAAATATAACCGTTGGATCAACATAATCGATCCAGCGATGAGATTGATTGGTAGTAACATGATAGTAACACAACTTGGTTGTTACAATATCCTTCACCTTCTATGTATGGCAAATGTTATAAGTATTAGTATTTTTTCATATTGCATGAGACAAATATGAAAAAATTATTTCATGCAATATACAAAAAAGTGAATGAGACTTACTTTTTTTTTTCTTTCTTTATCTTCTCCTTAGTGGGCCTCATTTTTTTTTTTTTTGTGTTGCATTAGATAATTTGTCTCATGTAACATGAGAAAAATCAAACCCTTTATATATTAAATGAGTATTTTAAATTCAGATAGAATTTAACAAATATAAGATAAATTATTATTTTTAACTATAAGAGATATATGCATAATTAATTTAGGTAAAATTTAAAAACTATAGAATAAAAAAGAAAAAAATTAAAATTACAAAGAAGATATGCAGAATTAATTTGAAAGAATTTAAATTTAAAATTTTCAAAAATAAGAATGTCATGTGCCATTTTTAAGAGAGAGTAGACTAAAAGATTAAGTCGTCATTAAGATAATGTATTTCTAACTCGATATATAAGACCGAAGCGATTGAGATTTGAAGAGAAAAAAGTAAATTTTAATATCAAAATAAATTAATTTGAGAGTATAGACAGCTAAGATTTGAGAAAAAAGAAAAAGAAATTTAACATTAGAAAGAAAATTTAAAGGCAATTATTAATTTGATAGTATTTTAAAATAAAAAAAGTATTGTGAAAACTGCATGTCTATTAGAGAGTACCATAGAGATTACCACTCTGAAAAGTGAGAACAACATTTTATTACTAGGAGTTGATTATTCCATAAACCTTATAGTATGATACATGATTTGTATAACATGAGATCAGTAAATTTAATCAACTGTTTGTTATATCAATCACTTTCAGACTCTCCAACTATTAAGCACCAATACTAACACGGGACACGTGATACAATACGGCACGACACTCCGACACGTTAATTTTAAAAAATATTAAATTTTGACACGTTAGGACACGTTTTGATATTAAATAACATTTTTAATTTATGTGGTGTATATTATATTTAATATTCAATAATTTAATAAAAAAATGAATCTAAACTTATAATATTCATAAATTTTGCAAAAAAACATAAGATATCCCAAATATTTATATTAAACTCAATAAAATAGTAATCGTAATCCAACGAATCTAATAGTTGGAACTAAAAACTTAACGCAATGTAACTTCTAAACCTTTTTTTGAATTTCTATAACGTGTGTTGGAGTGTCGGAGTGTCGGGAAGTGTCGGACACGACACATCGGGAAATGTCGGACACGACACATCGGGGTTTTTGAAATGTCAGTGCTTCATAGCTCTCCAACTGTTCCCATGGTTAACTTAAGACTTAATAGGATGATTGGTTGAGGAATTTTTTTTTATATTTGGGAATCATGATTTTTTGGAATATGATGGAAAAATGGGTCTTTTTTGGGAACTTAATCAAAATATTGCTTGGTAGGTCAGAATATTATGAGAATTCTTGTCAGAATTTTTGCATCTAATTTTTTATTTTCCCAAGAAAGTGAAAATATCACCCTTTGGGTGATATTTTGATTTACATTTTACACAAAACAAAATTCCGAGAAAATCACATTCTTGGGAAAATTTTCAGAAATTTTCTACCAAACAAATAAATTAGATTACCACCTTCATTTTCCCGAAAATCATTTGAAAATAAATACTTTACCAAAAATGTCACTGTTCATCAAGTCTTTTACCCAAATGTCACGCGAACAATGTTATTTCCCAATATGCCATGTGGGCAAATTTGTTGGACACTGAAGCGAACTCAGTTTGCTAACGTGTAACATTTTTAATGGACACCAAGTTCACTACATGGGGTAGCGAACTTGGTTGCAATACATATTCCAACCAAGTTCGTTACCCCATGTAGCGAACTTGGTACTTGTTACCCACCAGAAATATGACACATTAGCAAACTGAGCTTGCTACATTGCCCAGCAAACTTATCCACGTGGCATATTGGAAAATATTACTGTTCGCGTGTGGCATATGGGTAAAAAACTTGATAAATAGTGACATTTTGGTCGGTGTTCCTCCTTTACCAAACACCCCTTGTTATTTGCTGGGAGTTTTTTCCAAGAAAAAATCTTAACAACTTACCATAATTCATGGGCCATGATATTTGCACATTTAATATGTACATTACGTGCATGATTTGAGAGAGCTTTATCTTCAAAAGCACTACTATAACTGAAGCACTCAACTAGCAAAACAACATTAGCAATGGCTCGCCTTGTAGCTTTTCTTACTCTTTTTATCCTGATATGTGGATCAGGAATGGCTCAAACTTCATCCATAACTTGTGATCATGTGTACTGGGATTTTGTAACGTGCCTAAGGTACCTTGCAGGTTATGAATCTGACCCCCCAACCCACTGTTGTAAATCTGTAGCCCAACTCAACATGGAAGCAAAGCAAAATACACAAACTATTTGTCAATGTATTGAGAACTTGGCAAAGGGTGTAGGTATCCAATTTGATGTGTCTCGTATTGTAGCTCTTCAGGGGAGGTGTCACACACCAATTACTTTCCCCATTTCTAATAGCTTAAATTGCTCCGAGTAAATCTTCTTCCAATACACTATCTCTCTTTCCCTTTGTTTGTTTATATATATATATATATATATATATATATATATATATATATATATATGGTTATGATATATATATATCCTTTATATATAGGTTATGATTCCCTACATTTAATGCTTTCAAGTATATATATGACAAGTATTTAATTACTGCAGGTACAACAGAAATGTAAATCCATATATATATATATATATATATATATATATATATATATATATATATATATATATATATATATATATATAACGATTCTGATAAGATTTTTAAGTCTTACTCCTCATCTTAATCGTTGATGGACGGAAATCAACGTTGTCATTTTAATGTAATTAATAATTAATTAATTAATATGATTTCTCAAAATTTAACCGTTGTCAAATTTCAAAATAAGAATACACTGTGTAAATATATATATATATATATATATATATATATATATATATATATATATATATATATATATATATATATAGCAGATATAATAAGGTCTTTGTCTTTCTGCAGGATTCACTGAATGGAGAAACCTTTGGGAAGGTGAAAAATAAAAGACGGGTTGAAAATCAAGAGTGAAAATAAAGTAAATTTTATGTTATAGCTTCTCAACTTTTTATTGTATCAAACAATTGTGAAGTAATTTTTATTTCAAAATGTTCACACTTATTGTTATTCTTTCTCTGGCGGCAAAGATCAATTCTGGGTATGTATTCTCTACTGATTATGACCCAAATTAACTATAGGTATAATTTGTAGGTGAGAAGTGAAGGTACATATCAAACTTAAATTAAAACCACTTCCCATTAAACTCAACTAGTGAGGGTGAGGTGAGCGTAATCCTTGTATGCAGCTCCTGCATAATTGCACAGAATCTATTTTCCAGATTTGAACCCGTTAACTTTTTTTTTTGGTAAAAGAACCCGTTAACTTTCAATTACAAAGGAACAATTTTACCACCTCTTCAGGATCGCCCTCTTTACCATCAAACTTAAATTACGGAGGAAAAATGAATATTTAAAAGGGATAATGTGTGTCATTTTAAATGACATAAACTTAAGTTCTTTTAAAAGAGAGATATATACAAAGAGGTGAGATTTACACCTTTATTTATTTTTTTTGACTTTATTTTTTTCAATGAATTCCACACTTCTTTGTATCTATATCTTTTTTAAAAGAATCTAAGTTTGTATCCTTTAAAATTACATGCACTTTCCTTTATACTTATTAGTATCTCCGGTTTACCAAAAATAAATAAATGTATCAACATCAACATCAACATCACCTTTATCCCAAATTAATTGGGGTCGGTGGTAGATGAACCCACATGAAAGATATAAAAATGTTGAAAATAAATAAATAAATAAATAAATAAAAATAATAATAAATATATATATATATATATATATATATATATGAATATATAAATAAATAAAAGTGAAAAAGAAAGGGACAAGAAGAAGTGGGGGAAATGAAGGGGAAAATGACTAAAAAGGGACCATCTGGAACATAGGAATAACCACGGGTCTAATCCTCCACCATACTTATAGCTTTTCTCCATTCCGTTCTAAGACATACCGTCCTCCAATCTATATTCCACTCCATTAAATCTTGTCTTACTACCTTCCCCCAAGTAAGTTTCGGCCGACCTCTGCCTCTTTTTGTGTTGAGCTCTTGGTAACAAACTTCTGTTCTTACAGGAGCATCCAGGGGCCTTCTCATCACGTGCCCAAACCACCTCAATCTATGTTCTCTCATCTTCTCGGCAACCGGTACTACTCCGACCTTTCGTCGAATATCTTCATTTCTTATCTTATCCATTTTTGTGTAACCACACATCCACCTTAACATCCTCATCTCTGCTACTCCCATCTTATGCTCATGTTGCCTATGTGCTGGCCAGCATTCCGGTCCATATAGCATTGCCGGTTTTACTGCCGTTTTATAGAATTTTCCTTTTAACTTAAGGGGGATTTTGCGGTCACACAAAAACCCAGATGCACTGCGCCATTTCATCCACCCTGCTCTGATTCTATGATTAACATCCTCATCAATCTCTCCACCTTTTTGTAAAATGGAGCCTAAGTATTTAAAAGCATCTTTTTTGGGTACCTCTTGACCAATTAAATGCACGGGCTCTTGGTCCTCATCTCGTACCAGAGAAAACTCACACTTCAGATACTCAGTCTTGCTTCGACTTAATGTGAATCCTTTGGATTCCAATGTGCTTCTCCACAATTCAAGTTTTCTATTAACACCCTCCTTGCTCTCATCAATAAGCACAATATCGTCTGCAAAAAGCATACACCATGGCACTTCCTCTTGAATATCTTTTGTTAGTTCATCCATAACTAAGGCAAAGAGGTAAGGACTTAGAGCCGACCCTTGGTGTACACCAACCGTGATAGGAAAATAACTTGATGTTCCGTTACAAGCTTTTACACATGTAGTAGCCCCATCATACATATCCTGGATTGCCTTTACATACTTTGATGGAACCTTTTTCTTCTCCAGAACCCACTATAAAACTTTCCTTGGAACCCTATCGTATGCTTTCTCAAGGTCTGTGGAAAAAATCTAAATAAACGTGTTGTCTTAGTAGTATCATCCTTATCCTGTTATTCACATGTGATGCAGTTCATTGTCTAAGAATCTGTAGAGTTGAGGAAAGACATATAAGATCTCTTGTTTGAGATTGTCTAATGGCTGTCATAAGAACACAAAAGAATACTGAATTTCAAATGCGTTCCATAATTAACAAAATCTGAGTGAGATTATTCTTTTGGAAAGGATGGTTTTTAAGGCAAGCGCTGCTAAATGCACCATTTAACAACATTGTAGAATAGGAGAATTGCTGAAAACTTGAAATGAAAATTGTAGTAGCAATATTAGTAAACTTTAGAATCACCACATAAGATGTGGCAATTAGGTTTGGACAAAGTTTTCCAAAATTGCTATAGAAAATTTGTATGGTTGTTATCTGTCAGCATAATATCACAGAAGTTTTTCTGGTTCCTGACTTCATATGTTATTTAGCCACGAACTGGAATCCAATCATTTTGACATTATTTAAACTAAAGCTATTAGGATAGGTTATAACTCTATGACTTAGTAAATTTCCTTCGCTTTCATGGAAAAAATTGCAAATGAGACAGAAGAACAAGTGGTAAAGGTGGAACCCAAAACGGTAAATAATGTGAATGTTCAAGTAATACAACTTGTTTAGTCTTTCAACTCATTTGCTGAATAGTAATTGAGAAGTTTTTTTTAGTATTTTATATGGGTTTGTACTCAAATATTAATGTTCTTTCCATGTCTTTCTTAAAAATGTATATGAGAAAATGTTATGTGATGACATAAATCAGAAGTTATTGAGTGCATTGCATCAGATGTGCATTATTAGCAAGATGGCCAAAGTCCTGTTCTCTCACCCTATGGAATATGATGTAGTTTCAGAATTTAGGCAAGAACAGGACAAAGAATCAGGCTTCATTGCCATATTTGATTTTCATATAGGCCATGATATTGCAAAGCAGTTGTCTTGGGAAAAGGAAGATCAACTGCAATGACTGCAATTCTGATTGATGGTGAGATGCTTGTTGTTGCAAATGATGGACACTCTTGAACTGTTATTTGCAATTATGGAATTGCCAAGCAACTATATTGTTGGTTCATGAGCCAAAAAGAAGAAAGGAATAATTGAGAGCCTTGGTGGTTTTGTATCAAGCATTCAAGGTATATCAATCTTCTTAAGTTGTTCTCAGAATCTTTAGTAAAAATTAAGTTTTACTTTTATATAAGGGGCTTTTCGTTTCTGCTGTCGCTGCTGATGAGAAAAGTTACAGTAAACTATTAACACTAGGATACGGAGCTGTATCCTGGCCTAAAAAAAAACACATTAGGATACGGACGCGTATCCTGATGAAAATAAGTGTTGCTACACATTTTCCCATCTGCAGTGACATGAGAACTATTAAAGCCTTTATATAATACAGGTTTTACATCTGCTTGGGTTAATCTGTTGGATTCTATTGTGACAATCATTTGAATTTATAAAATTGTTATTAAGGACATTCTATGCAAGTATGATTGACATGGGTCCATATTAACTTAAAATGGTATTGGAGAAATGTACCATAATCTATATGTTTATTTTATTTGAAAGAGATAATTTATTAGAAAAACTGAACAACAGTTTGCAACAATTGAGTATTTGCTGCACAAAGTGTTGTGATGCATAGAATCAGAGACTTCACTCTCAAATCGATATAGTCCCTTGATTTCTAGATACCAAATGAAACAACTACAAAGAGTCAGTCTCAAAAACAATTGGCTGATCTGCACAAGAAGATGCTAGATTTCATTTTACGATTGAAGCCATGTTTTGTTCTGTATACTGTAAAGAACCTTGGGATACACCGTGATACACCACCCAAAAGCTAGCTCAAAGGGTGGGAGTGTCCAAGACCTTATAAATTCCACATTACTTGTTCATCCAACCAATGTGGGACTATATATATCAACATATACTATGTAGTTCGGTGGAATCGAAATGTTCAACATCTCAATTTTCTATCTCTCAGGTGAACCATATTTTGCTGAGATGAAAGGTGGGTGGAGAAATGAGAAATGTAAATTCTAGAATCAATATAACTTTACAGTCCAAGTGTGAACATTACACTTGGTTAGTATAACAAAATTTGGTTGCAACTTGAAAACGGGTAACAAAATTTGGTTGCAACTTGAAAGCGGGTAATCAATTGTCACTCATTTTTTTTACCTTCTACCAAGCATCAAAGAGTGAATGTTAAATTTTTTCTTAAGTTATGGAGGGCATCAAATAATGGGTCAATATAGAATTACCTCAATCCATTTTTAAATAAATAATCACACTAATAAAAACAATGGTTTTATAAGAGTTATGTTGTAGGAAAAGTGATTGTGTTATGTTATAGAGATTCGTTTTGCGTGCCAGAGTTTTTTTTTTTTTTGCTACGGATCCCACAAAATGTTGTAAGTGTAGAAAAATTTTTGTGGTCTATGTTAAATGATAGATGATAAACCCTAAAAACAATCGTACAAATGATCAAAATGCTTGAACTCAATTCAGTTTTACTGAAATTATCCAAATAATGGAGTATCATTAAGGGCATATTTGGTGCATACTATTGGATAAGGTCTGATAGTATAAGATTTGATTGTATAAGACCTGATTAAATTTTAATACTATCCAGCATTTGGTATGGTTTTGTATAAGATAATATCATCCGATATTTTAAAAATTAATATATTAAAAAAAATTATTTTAATATATTAATATTAAAATGATATATTAGTTATTGAATTGTCCGTAAGCAATATTAATACATCAATTCCTTATCAGCCTAATCCCACCCCTTAGTCCTGATTAAGTTATACATCATTTTAATGTATTAAGGGGTTCTGTTATATAAGCTTATATTATACGATGGTCACATTAAACAACTGAAAATGTTATAACGTATAGTATAAATTTATACTATCAAGCCTTATACGTCACAAAAAAAACATTAATTAATTAATTGAATTATCCTCTAACTCTAAAATAGTGTGTGTGAAAGGGAGTTTTGAATTTGAGGTGAGAGAGTCTGAAGCTTCTCACTTTCTCTAGTCTTTTTGCATGCAGTTACCTAAATTTCAGCTTGTATATTGATTTGATATTGAGATAGTGTCAGTTACGGTTCACCCTCAATTATGTTTATTGAATATTTCTTTCTAGGGAAAGAAAGTACAGTGAAAAAGCTTTACAGCAAGGATAGATGGTCCTTAAAGTTTGGTCCGGTTTTCTCTAATTCTAACTGTCAGAATCAGAAGGGACTAATTTGTTTTAATGAACCTGACGTTATCTGCATTCAATGAAATCAACTCGAAACTGACATTATAGTTTATATTAATAAGATAGAAACAAAGAGAAATGGCTTTACCTTAACAGGTCAACAATGATAACATAATCTTATTTTTAGAAAAGCTAATACCTCTAAAATCTGAACTTATATTTCCTTACTTTTCATAATGAGTTCTTGACACATCCAATGTTTTTTTTTTTTAAATAAATTTAAGGATATACTCCCACCATAACCGAAGATTAATCTTCATCGAATACTGTCGGACCCTTTCGGGACGGCTCTTCCAAATCCTTTTTTCCCGATGTTTCGATATCGAGGAATGTGTCAACCAATTTCTCAATCATATAATAATACATTATTTTTCTCTTCTATAGTCTGAAATGAAGGGACAAGCTTTTGCATTTATCTAAAAAAAGAAATAAATAAAAGTGATGACAAGTTAGTCCATGATTCATATTTGGGGAGAGTGACCAAAGTGCCACGTTTTGACAAAAAAATTACCAGACTGTCACGTCAACAGTAAATTTTGCCAAAATGCCACGCGGCATAATTCGCTACACAGTGTAGCGAATTATGCATGCAAGTAATTCGCTACACAGTGTAGCGAAATATGACATGTCAGAACTAAAAATGCCACGTGTCAATTTTTTAGAAATTCGCTACCTAAGATAGCGAATTATGTCAAATTGTCAAAATTTGACATTTGGCATTTTTGGTTCTGACGTGGCATATGTCGCCACACTGTGTAGCGAATTACTTGCATGCATAATTCGCTACACTGAGTAGCGAATTATGCCGCGTGACATTTTGGTAAAATTTACTGTTGACGTGGCAGTCTGATAATTTTTTTGTCAAAACGTGGCACTTTGGTCACTCTCCCTCATATTATTTGTCGTATAACCATGACTTACTTGTAATGCATGTGATGATACGATGAAACAAACATCAAATTAAAGTATCCTTATCTTAAAATTAATTTTAAGCACAATTTTCAATGACTGCAATTTACACATTTCCTAACCAGCATAATTAATGGCTTCTTATCCGTCTTATATATATTATCACATCTTACTTGAGGTTCAACCACCTCACTTCTTCAGTAGTTGAACCATTATTTTATGGACTACAAAATATTATTTTTCTTAATTTTATAGTTATTTTTTCAGACTCATAACAATGGTTTTATTATATATTATAATAATTCTAAAACTCAAAAGGGAAGCTAATTCCCAAAGTTTTTAAAAGAGGGACAATCGGTCAAATTTTTTATTAAGCACTACTTTTGAGTCAAGGAGGAGAAAGAAAAAAAGGATAAAGCAAAACAAAAAACAATGAAACTAACTATAGAAT